>CM033755.1:12026549-12266075 GCA_019671005.1 Hibiscus mutabilis | reverse complement strand
GCCAATAATCAAATATTTTAACTCATAAAATTTGATTTAATCTTATTTTGTGGCAGTTTTGTTGGGGTTTAAGGCGTGCATATCTAAATGGGATTTATAGTGGAACCATTAGAATTTTAACCGAGTAAAAAGTTTTTGAAAATGAGGTTAAGATATGTAATCATGTTTAAAAGACCATAACTAAAGATTTTGATTTATAAAATGTGATTTAATCTTATTTTCCACCCGTTTTGTAAGGGTTTAGGGCGTGCATGTCTAAATGGGCTTTACGGTGGACCCGTTGGAATTTTAACTGAGTAAAATGTTATACAATTAAGGTTGTTCTGTATAATCATGTTCAAAAGCCCATAAATAAAAATTTTAATTCATAAAATTTGATTTAACCTTATTTTGCGGCCATTTTGTTGGGGTCTAAGGTGTGAATGTCTAAATGGGATTTAATCTTATTTTGTTAAGGTTAAGCTATATAATCATATTCAAAAACCCATAATCAAATATTTTTAACTCATGAAATTTAACTTAATCTTATTTTGTGGCAGTTTTGTTGGGGTTTATGGCGTGCGTGTCTAAATGAGATTTACATTGGACCCGTTGGAATTTTAACCGAGTAAAAAATTCTAAAAATGAGGCTACGCTATATAATCATGTTCAAAATCCCATAAATAAATATTTTAAGTCATAAAATGTGATTTAACCATAGTTTTCGGCCGTTTTGTTGGGGTTTAAAGCGTGCATATCTAAATGGGCTTTATAGTGGACCCGTTGGAATTTTAACTGAGTAAAAACTTATAAAATTGAGGTTAAGTTGTATAATCATGTTCCAAAGCCCATAAGTAAATAGTTTAATTCATAAAATTTGATTTAATCTTAATTTGTGGCTATTTTGATGGGGTTTAAGGTGTGAATATCTAAGTGGGCTTTATCCTGTTGGAATTTTAACCGAGTAAAAGGTTCTAAAATTGACGCTAAACTATGTAATCATATAAAAAATCTCATAATCAAATATTTTAACTCATAAAATTTGATTTAATCTTATTTTCTAGTTGTTTTGTTGTGTTTAAGGCGTGCATGTTTAAATGGGCTTTACAGTGAACCCGTTAGAATTTTGACCATGTAAAAAAATTCTGAAAGTGAGGTTAAGCTTTATAATAATGTTCAAAAGCCAATAAATAAATATTTTATGGCATAACATGTGATTTGATCTTATTTTTCGGTTGTTTTGTTGGGTTTAAGGCGTGTATGTCAAAATGGGCTTTATAGTGGACCTGTTAAAATTTTAATCAAGTAAACAGTTCTGAAATTGAGGTTAAGCTATATAATCATATTCAAAAGCCCATAACCAAATATTTTAACTCATAAAATTTGATTTAATCTTATTTTGTGGCAGTTTTGTCGGGGTTTAAGGCGTGCATGTCTAAATGGGATTTACAGTGGACCCGTTGGAATTTTAACCAAGTAAAAAGTTTTCAAAATGAGGTTAAGATATATAATCATGTTAAAAGGCCCATAACTAAATATTTTATGTCATAAAATGTGATTTAATCTTATTTTTCGGCCGTTTTTTTGGGGTTTAAGGCATGCATGTCTAAATGGGCTTTATAGTGGACCCGTTGCTTTTTAACTGAGTAATAAGTTCTGAAAATGAGGTTAAGCTATATAATCATGTTCAAAAGCCCATAACTAAATAATTTAAGTCATAAAATGTGATTTAATCTTTTTTTTTCAGCCGTTTTGCTGGGGTTTAAGGCTTGCATGTCTAAATGGGGTTTACAGTGGACCCGTTGGAATTTTAACTGTGTAAAAAGTTTTGAAATTGAGTTTAAGCTATATAATCATATGAAAAAGCCATAATCAAATATTTTAAATCATAAAATTTGATTCAACCTTATTTTGTGGCAGTTTTGCGGGGTTTTAAGGCGTGCATGTCTAAATGAGCTTTACAATGGACCCGTTGCAATTTTAACAAAGTAAAAAGTTATGAAAATGGGGTTAAGATATATAATCATGTTTAAAAGCCCATAACTAAATATTTTAAGTCATAAAATGTGATTTAATCTTATTTTTCGGCAGTTTTGTTAGGGTTTAAGGCGTGCATGTCTAAATGGGCTTTACAGTGGACCTGCTGGAATTTTAACAGAGTAAAAAGTTATAAAATTGAGGTTAAGTTGTATAATCATGTTCAAAATCCCATAAATAAATAGTTTAATTCATAAAATTTGATTTAATCTTATTTTGCGGCCATTTTGTTGGGGTTTAAGGCGTGAATGTCTAAGTGGGCTTCATAGTGGACCCGTTGAAATTTTAACCGAGTAAAAAGTTCTAAAATTGACATTAAGCTATGTAATCATATTCAAAAGCCCATAATAAAATATTTTAACTCATAAAATTTTATTTAATCTTATTTTGTGGCCATTTTGTTGGGTTTAAGGTGAGCATGTCTAAATAGGGTTTATAATGGACCCATAGGAATTTTAACCGAGTAAAAAATTCTGAAAATGAGGTTAAGCTATATAATCATGTTCAAAAGCCCATAAATAAATATTTTATGCCATAAAATGTGATTTAATCTTATTTTTCGGCCGTTTTGTTGGGGTTTAAGGTGTGTATGTCTAAATGTGCTTTACAGTGGACCCATTGAAATTTTAACTGAGTAAAAAGTCCTAAAATCGAGGTTACGCTAAATAATCTTGTTCAAAAGCCCATAATCAAATATTTTAACTCATAAAATTTGATTTAATCTTATTTTTGGCAGTTTTGTCGGGGTTTAAGTCGTGCATGTCTAAATGGGATTTACAGTGGACCCGTTAGAATTTTTGAAGAAAACTGGGCCTCATTAAAAACCCCTGTAAAGTCACATGAGACCTAGAGGCCTGGGGTGAACACATATGGGGAAAAGAGTATCCGTATATATTAACTTGGATAAGAATAAATCTCATTAGTTACAACTGTTTGAAGATAAACGAGGTAATCCGAACCAAAATAGATAGATGACCTCGATTGTAGTGCCCTAGAGGCAAGAGTGTAGGTAACATTGTTCACCACTCTAGGTACAAAATGAATACTAAAAGTGGTAATATCGTCAAGCAGAAGACTAGCTTGTTCAATTAGTGGGCTTAAGGCAGACAAATCAGTACATTGCCGGTTGAGTTTATTAGCCACAATAGCTGAATCGTCTCAATGACCAAGTTGGAACAGCCACGATCGCGAGAGAAAATGATGCCCGCAATAATAGCTTGTGCTTCGGCAGAGGCAGCATCCATTCAGCTATCCAAACGGTGAGAAAGATCTCCAATGACTGGCCCGCTAGGATCGCGCGCCACTACACCTACGGAAGCAGCCTTGGTGATTGGATCAAAGGCCCCATCTGTGTTAATCTTCATAGATCCGTCTTGGAGGGGTTACCATCGCGGTTACACAAGGGTAGGGTCATCCGTTGGCTGAGAAGTGGAGCCTAATGAAGTAGATGTAGTGTAGTCTCGTAGAATGCCCTGAGAATTGATAACCATTAACCAAGGTGGCTAGAGACGTTGATTATGGACCCTAATCATTATGTCTGTTCTATAGGTTCCAAAGAACCGTTAAAAATAGCGCAAATGATTGGATTGGTAAACAAGCAGCCCCATCTTCAAGCCAAGATATGGTTGAATCAGTGGTGCTTAAAAGGATGGAATTTGGTAGACCAGCCAGACAGATGGCCTCATTAGCACATGGGCAATCACGTAATGCATGAATAGTTATTTCCTGAGTCACGTGGCATAGGGGGCATAGTCTTGTGACAAGGTTTTCCACCTGAAGTTTGTGGCTTGTCGGCAGAGTATTCAGAAGAACTTGTAACTTGGACATAATTTTCTAGATGCGAGAAAGTCTGTTAATAGGTGTTGGTGGTCGCTGTAAGAAGGAGTATCCAGAGCGGACAGAGTACATGCCAGAGTCATGATTACTCCATAAAACTATATCATGTTGGTCGTTGATTATCGGGATACTAAGAACTATGTTGGTATCGTCTTGATCAAAATAATTTTGAACCTTTATTGCATCCCTTCGAGGTTGACCCGGAACCATAAAGTCACGACAGCGAAGAGGTAGCTCATCACTAATTTCATACTCACCATAAAGATTAATTGCTGATGCACCTCCCCAATTATCATGGTGAACTCGAATTTTACTATCAATCCCTAGCCTAGTAAAGAAACTAGTGTAGAGTTCCATCAAGGATTGGTGAATACCTTTCCATGCAACAGATGCTCTCCGATTAGTCTTAGACTCAAGAATATGCCCAGAGGGATAGTACTTTGCCCTGTAAATTTGAGCAAGAAGATTATTAGGTTCAGTGATAAGACGCCACATTTGTTTGCCAATGAGGTAGATGTTGAAAAGATGCAAATCCCGGAAGCCAATACCTCATGCTGATTTTGGCGTACAAACAGTGTCCCAAGGAATCAGAGGCCAACCTCGTTTTTTGTTTTTCCCCGACCACCAGTAATGCCTTATAGACGTCGTCATATAATCATGTTTCAAAAGCCTATAACTAAATATTCTAAGTCATAAAATGTGATTTAATCTTATTTTCGGCCATTTTGTTAGGGGTTTAAGGTGTGCATACCTAAATGGGCTTTATAGTGGACCCGTTGGAATTTTAACAGAGTAAAAAGTTCTAAATTAGAGGTCAAGCTGTATAATCATGTTCAAAATCCCATAACTAAATATTTTAATTTATAAAAATTGATTTAATCTTATTTTGCGACCATTTTGTTGGGAATTCAGGCGTGTATGTCTAAGTTGGCTTTAAAGTGGACTTGTTGGAATTTTAACCCGGGTAAAAAGTTCTAAAATTGAAGTTAAGCTATATAGTCATATTCAAATGCCCATAATCAAATATTTTAACTCATAATTTTTTATTTAATCTTATTTTGTGGTCGTTTTGTTGGGTTTAAGGCGTGCATGTCTAAATGGGCTTTACAGTGGACCCGTTGGAATTTTATCCGAGTAAAAATTTCTGAAAATGAGGTTAAGCTATATAATCATGTTGAAAAGCCCATAAATAAATATTTTATTCCACTAAATGTGATTTAATCTTATTTTTCGGCCATTTTATTTGGGTTTAAGGCGTGCATGTCTATATGGGCTTTATAGTGGACCTGTTGGAATTTTAACCGAGTAAAAAATTCTGAAATTGAGGTTAAGCTATATAATTATATTCAAGATCCCATAATCAAATATTTTAACTCATAAAATTTGATTTAATCTTATTTTGTGGCAGTTTTGTTGGGGTTTAAGGCGTGCATGTCTAAATGGGAATTACAATGGACCCGTTGAAATTTTAACCGAGTAAAAAGTTATGAAAATGAGGTTAAGATATATAATCATGTTAAAAAGCCTATAACTAAATATTTTAAGTTTTAAAATGTGATTTAATCTTATTTTTTTGGCTGTTTTGTTGGGGTTTAAGACGTGCATGTCTATATGGCCTTTATAGTGGACCCGTTGGAATTTTAACTGAGTAAAAAGTTATAAAATTGAGGTTAAGCTGTATAATCATGTTCAAAAGCCCATAAATAAATAGTTTAATTCATAAATTTTGATTTAGTCATATTTTGCAGCAATTTTGTTAGGGTTTAAGGCGTGAATGTCTAAGTGCGCTTAGAATTTTAAACGAGTAAAAAGTTCTAAAATTGACGTTAAGCTATGTAATCATATTCAGAAGCCCATAATCAAATATTTTAGCTCGTAAAATTTGATTTAATCTTATTTTATGGCCGTTTTGTTGTGTTTAAGGTGTGCATGTCTAAATGGGCTTTACAGTGGACCCATTGGAATTTTCACCAGGTAAAATTTTTTGAAAATGAGGTTAAACTATATAATCACGTTCAAAAGCCCATAACTAAATATTTTAAGTCATAAAATGTAATTTAATCTTATTTTCAGCCTTTTTTGGGTTTAAGAAGTGCATGTGCAAATGGGCTTTATAGTGGACCAGTTAGAATTTTAACCGAATAAAAAGTTCTAAAATTGAGTTTAAGCTATATAATCATATTCAATAGTCCATAATCAAATATTTTAACACATAAAATTTGATTTAATCTTTTTTCTGGCCGTTTTGTTTGGTTTAAGGCGTGTATGTCTAAATGGGTTTTACAGTGGACCCGTTGGAATTTTAATTGAGTAAAAAGTTCTAAAGTTGAGGTTAGGCAACATATCATATTCAAAAGCCCGTAATCAAATATTTTAACTCATAATATTTGATTTAATTGTATTTTGAGGCCATTTAGTTAGGGTTTAAGGTGTGCATGTCTAAATGGTAGGGATGTAAAATCAGGTAATCGTTCAGGTTTCAGGTCAGGTCAAATCAGATACGGGTTATGTCAGGTCAATTTAATGGTCTGACTCGGATTGGGTCAATCTGGGTTGAGTCAAATTCGGGTCATTGTTAGGTTGATTTCAAATCAGATTGAGTTCGTGTTCGGGCCGGGTTAATTTTAGGTCGGGTAAGTTTCATTTCAGACCAAAATAGTTCGGGTTCGAATTAGTTAATTAACAGATTAATTCAGGTTCGGCTGGACTTCAGGTCAGGCCACATTCAAGTTGGGTCACGTCGTTGACGGATAAAATTCAGGTCGAGAATATCGGTTTCGGTTGAAGTTCAAGTCGGGTCTTATGTGTACAAATAGACTTTGGTCTGGTAATTGTGGGTAAATTTTGGATAAAAATAAATTTTTAGGGTTAATATGACCAAAACATCCTTGGATGCCAAAATATGTACAATTTAATATATATTGTGACTAAATTGAATTAAACTAAAATTTAAAAGTGAATATTAGGACTAAAATGAAAAATTTTAAACGGGTGAAGACCTAAAGGGTAATTAATAACCAAGCAAAAAAATTGGGCGGCTAATGCCAAATGGGCAATTAATTATTGGAACAAATTTAAAAATAATTGTGACTAAATTGAATTAAATTAAAACTTGAATTAGGATTAAAATGAAAACTTTAAAGGGTAATTAATCTATAAACTAAAAATTTGGCGGCAAAAAATACATAAATTAATTAAAATTAAAATTAAAATTAAAATTAAATGGGTAAATTGCAACTTTGGGTTTCAATTTAGAATTTGGAGGGAAAAAAACCCGTCTATTGTTTTAGGTTAGGGGAATTGCAGTTTTGGTCCATCTGATATTAAAACATTTTCATTCTAGTCACAACATTTTACTTGTAGGTTTCAATTCAATTCAATTGAGTCACGGTTTAGGTTATAATTGAAATTAGAGCTATAGTTTTAGAATTGTTATAAGGACTTATAATTCATATGATTTGGACTAAATTACAAAAAGTAAAGGATTTTGATTAAATTAAAAAAATATAAATAAATATGGGTAAGTTTTAGTTAAAAGTAAATTTGTTGGGACTAAAATGAACAAAAATATTAATATAATAAAAATATTGGACTAAATTACACAATTTAAAAATAAATAAAGATCAATTCGTTTTAAATACAAATTTGTAGGGAATTAATTGAACACTAAACTCCTAAACCCTAAATTTCATCCCTAAGCCATAAACTAATCACATAAGCCTATAGGCTATAACCCCTAAAAAAAGTATAATCACGCAACACGTATGAGACGTATTCACGTTACACATATGATTACAGACTATAGACCATAAAGGCATATAATATAGACTATAGTAATAAATTAATAATAATATCATCGTGTATGATATGTTATATATATATATATTATAGGCTATAGACTATATAACAATTGAAAATAATCTCATACACTAAGATAAACCCTAAACCTTAAACCATACTAATTAATCTCATAAACCAATAACCCTAAACTACACCATAAACCATTAGTACTAAATCATAAATTATAAACCTTAGACCATGGAAATTAATCTCATAAACTAATAAACCTAAACTACGCCATAAACCCTAAACCATTAACACTAAGGCCTAAACCCTAAGCCATAAACCAAAATTAAGGACCAATTTCACCATAAAATATAGTCTAAATTGAAATTAAGGACCAAATTGACAATTTAAAAGTGGAGAAATTTGAGAGTCTAGTGACCAATTTCACAATTTTAACATAAAATATAGCATAAAATCGAAATTAGGGACTAATTTGACAATTTCAAAGTAGAAAAATTTGAGAGTCTAATGAAGAATTTCACAATTTTACCAAAGAAATAAATATGGGTCAATTTTGGCTAAAAATTAAATCTTATAAACTAAAATGAACAAAATATTATCATATTGAAATTATTAGACTAAATTACAAAAATTAGAAATAAATAGGGGCCAATTTCTGCTAAAAGCAAATTTTTTAAAGACTAAATATCACCCTATGGAGGGGATTTCTATATCCGAAGTCCATACGATAGGGATATGATAGAGTAGCGCAATCTTCGATTTGGTAGCCTTCAATCAAGTTGTTGCAAGAACTAGGAGCTTTAGACTCAATCAAGGAAGTTTGGGCAAATCTAAAATTCAAGAGAAAAGAGAAGGGATTTTCTTGAAAATTTTAGATTCAAGGCCGGAAATTTAAAAAAACAATGACAAAGTGAATGATTAGAAGATGAATAACTAGAATAAAGTTAAAAAGATTGAAAAAGACTAAGATAAGGATAGGTAAAACAAATCTGAAAATTCATGCTTTGTTTATGGAATTATGGAAGATGGTGTGAAGGTTGAAGATGAAGATGGCTTGCGAATCGTTGTTGTTGTTTTGTCCTCACCACCCTCTTAGACGCAATTATCTAAGCAAGCAACCTCAAGCGGCTCAAACCCACCCTCCTAGATACAAGTACCTAGGCAAGCAAGAGTGTAAAGATGATCTCCCACACAAGAACTCGATGATCTTATGTTGAAGATGGCTTCTAGACAAGTTTACCGAACACTTGCAAACTCAAAGAATATTAAAATCTCCAAAGAGAACTTTTTATAAATCAATAAAATCTCTCAAACAAAGAAGAAAGCATAATCCTTTTATAGATGAAGGATGGGTTTAACCTAAAGCTAAGAATAAGAATACTAAAATCACCAAAGAGAACTTTTTATTAATCAATGAAATCTCTCAAACAAATAAGAAAGCATCATCCTTTTATAGATGAAGGATGGCTTTAATCTAAAGCTAAGAATGAATAAAACAAACAAACAAATCTGGTCCATTAAATTGGACTTGATCTAACGGCTTGGGAGAAGGGTGGCTGGTTCCTAAAGTATATAAAACCCTAAAAACATAATTTAAATGTTAATAATTAGGCTGGGATAAGTTTAATTCGTCCAAAGCCTTATATGTTAGCTTTTGGGCTGAATTTTATAAAATCCCGAATCCAGATTTCTGCATGCACAACCTTCAGTAAATTGGACGTATCTTGAGTTCCCAATGTCCAATTGAAGCATTTCAAGATGCGTTGGAAAGGTAACTGAATGAAGAACAATTTGTTAGAAGACAAATCGACCCAAAAATGCCTGGATCCCATCCGAAAACTCGTTGCAAGTTGGCTGACTTTCTAGACTTTACAAACAGATTCCGTTTCTTGTCCAAGATGCATCATTTTTGACCTCCTATGCGTGCATTGTTTTGGGCTTTATTGTTTACAATGAAAAACTTCAACTTCTTGTCCAATATGAGTAATGTGACCCCGCTCATGCATGTATCATTCCTCCACTCCTCAAAAGGATATGTCCTCGAATCTAAATCGGCAATGATAGAACAATCATCAACTTCAATTGAAAAGGCTTTTTTGTTGTATGTGGAGTGATCTAATTGAGCTCCTCTCAATGGTTCAACAAAATCCTGAAAAAATAAGGCAATACAACTCAAACATTTGTAATGATTAGTCAAAACAAAGTCACTCGTCGCGTTCTTTTTCTTGTCTATTTCTTTTGGGCTTTGTGTGACTTTTACCTCATATGTATTTTCACTCACCAAATTTGGGCCACTAATTTGACTTTTTTCACTCTCGGCCTCTTTAATCTCAGTCTTTTTTATCTCACATCCCACCGATACGCGAAACCTCGATTCGCCGACGTGAAATCAAGCATCTGAAACTTCCAAAACCTTAATGATCACTTCCGGATCAACCTCCCCTATTTTAACCACATAAAAACAGAGGATTAATGCATCTCAATGCCTTCAAACACTGCATCAACAGATCCTTAGGGATTCTCACAATCACTTCTCAATTACCCAACCACAACAACCGAAAACATTATCTAATCCTTTCCAAACACAACCCAGCCATAAACTAACAATTAGACACCTTCAATATCATCAATTAACATCTAAAAATAGGATCAAAACATCCTAACACTTCCAGCAACCAAACAGCCACCACAACTCCACAAAAACACAATTCTAACAACCTAAATAATTAGAGATTCAAGAATTTCGGGATTCCATTGTTAAAAACGACTTATCAACATTATTATACATCCGTACTATGTTTAAAATCAATCCAAATCACTGGAAAAACAGATCCAATTCGGATCTTTCGCTATTTCATCAATTTTACCCAATTAAATCAATAAATTCTATATAAAAACACAAAATCATAGTATAAACCATAAATCAAGGATCAAATGCTTGGGAATATCAATAAATAACCATTCAATAGAGGAGATCACGGACCTTACCCCTATTGTGTGATTTCTCCCTCAATTGGCTTGTTTAAAGCTAGGAAAACATAAGATTTCAATGAGGCTTTGTAAATCAAAGTCAAATAATCAATTCTAGATCAAGAATCTAAGTAAAAAGGATCTGTCACCTCTGGTTTTGATGAAAACTTGAGTGTTTGGTAGAAAAGAAGTGGAGAGAAAAGTTGAGAGAAAAGTTACATCAATTTTGTTTAAAAGCAAATAACTAACTTTAATATCTAAAACCCCTTTTAATTAACTTTTAAAAAACAAGTTATAATGATTTAATTGAAGGGAGAAATCACCATAAAAAACTTGGTAAAACAGCTCCTTAAGGATTTTAAGAATTTGACCCTTTTCATTTTAGTCACTTTAAAAATAGTTTTTAAAGATTGCATTTTGGTCACTAGCCAAAATGTCATACCTCAAATCTCATTTTCCAAAATTGACTCCACTAATATTAATCATATATTAAAACATGATTTTTAACCATTTCCCATATTTTTATCTCACCAAAAAATATACAGTCCCGAATCCGACTTGAATCTCTAACCGGGCCGTCTAATAAACCTCAAAACCGCTGGGCCCAAAACCAGGGCATTACATATAAAATAATATTAAACAAATTTTAAAAGTTAAAATATTTGATTATGAGCTTTTGAATATGATTATATAGCTTAACCACAATTTCAGAACTTTTTACTCGGTTAAAATTCCAACGGGTCCACTGTAAAGCCCATTTCTTAAAATATTTTTTATTGGATTTTGAACATGATTATATAGCTTAGCTTCATTATTGGAAATTTTTACTCGGTTAAAATTCTGACGGGTCCACTACAAAGCCCATTTAGACATGCACGCCTTAAACCCAACAAAATGGCCGAAAAGTAAGAATAATCAAATTTCATGAGTTAAAATATTTTATTATGAGATTTTGAGTATGATTATATAGCCTAACCTTAATTTCAAAACTTTTTACTCGGTTAAAATTCCAACGGGTCCACAATAAAGCCCATTTAGACATGCACGCCTTAAACCCAACAAAACGGCCAAAAATAAGATCAAATCAAATTTTATGAGTTAAAATATTTAATTTTGGGCTTTTGAATATGATTATATAGCTTAACCTCAATTTCAAAATTTTCTACTCAGTTAAGATTCCACCGGGTCCACTGTAAAGCTCATTTAGACATTCATGCCTTAAACCACAACAAAACGGCCAAAAAATAAGATTAAATAACATTTGATGACTTAAAATATTGATTTATGGGCTTTTGAAAATGATTATATAGCTTAACCTCATTTTCAGAAATTTTTACTCGGTTAAAATTCCAACGAGTCCACTATAAAGCTCATTAAGACATGCAGGCCTTAGACCCTAACAAAATGGCCGCAAAATAAGATTAAATCAAATTTTATGAATTAAAATATTTATTTATGTGCTTTTAAACATGATTACAATGCTTAACCTCAATTTTAGAACTTTTTGCTCGGTTAAAATTTCGATGGGTCTGCTTTAGCCCATTTAGACATGCACACCATTAACACAACAAAACGGCCACAAAATAATATTGAATCAAATTTTATAAGTTAAAGTATTTTATTATGGGATTTTAATTATGATTATATAGCTTAACTTTAATTTTAGAAATTTTTACTCAGTTAAAATTCCAACGAGTCCACTATAAAGCCCACTTAGACATGCACGTATTAAACCCTAACAAAATTGCAGCAAAATAAGATTAAATCAAATTTTACGAATGAAAATATTTAGTTATGGGTTATTGAACATGATTATACAGCTTAACCTCAATTTCAGAACTTTTTACTCGGTTAAAATTCCAACGGGTCCACTGTAAACACCATTTTGACATGCACGCCTTAAACCCCAACAAAACGGGCAAAAAATAAGATTAAATCACATTATATGTCTTAAAATATTTGATTAAGGGCTTTTGAATTTGAATAGATAGCTTAAACTCAATTTTAGAGCTTTTTACTCGGTTAAAATTCAAGGGGTCCATTATAAAGCCCATTCAGACATGCACGCCTTAAACCCAACAAAACGGAAACAAAATAAGATTAAATCAACTTTTATGAGTTAAAATATTTGATTATGGGCTTTTGAATATGATTGTACAGCTAAACCTTCATTTGAAAACTTTTTACTCAATTAAAATTCTAACGGATCCACTATAAAGCTCATTTAGACATGCACCCCTTACACCTCAACAAAACCGCTAAAAATAAGATTAAATCACCTTTTATGTCTTAAAATATTTATTTATGGGATTTTAAATATGATTATATAGCTTAACCTCATTTTCAAAAAAAATTTACTTGGCTAAAATTCCAACGTGTCCACCATAAAAGCCCATTTAGACATGCACGCCTTAAACCCCAACCAAACGTATGAAAAAAAGATTAAATCAAATTTTATGACTTTAAATATTTATTTATGGGGTTTAAGGCGTGCATATCTAAATGGGCTTTATAGTGGACCCGTTGGAATTTTAACCAAGTAAAAAAATTCTGAAAATGAGGAATAAATATTTTAAGACATAAAAGGTGATTTAATCTTATTTTTTGGTCGTTTTGAATATTATTGTATAGCTAAACCTCAATTTCAGAGCTTTTTACTCTATTAAAATTCCAACGGGTCCACTATAAAAGCCCATTTAGACAGGCACGCCTTAAGCCCCAACAAAACGACCGAAAAATAAGATTAAATCACCTTTTATGTCTTAAAATATTTATTTATGGGCATTTGAATATGATTATATAGCTTAACCTCATTTTCAGAAATTTTTTACTTGGTTAAAATTCCAACGGGTCGACTATAAAGCCCATTTAGACATGCACGCCTTAAACCCCAACCAAACGTATGAAAAATAAGATTAAATCAAATTTTATGACTTTAAATATTTATTTATGGGTTTTGGATATGATTCCATAGCTTAACCTCATTTTCAAAATTTTTTACTCGGTTAAAATTCCAACGGGTCCACTGTGAAGCCCATTTAGACATGCAAGCCTTAAGCACCAACAAAACGGCCGAAAAATAATCTTAAATCACATTTTATTGCCTAAAATATTTATTTATGGACTTTTGAACATGATTATATAGCTTAATCTCATTTTCAGAAATTTTTACTCAGTTAAACTTTGAATGGGTCTACTGTAAAGCCCATTTAGACATGTACTCCTTAAACCCCAACAAAACGACCAAAAAATAAGATTAAATCAAATTTTATGAGTTAACATATTTGATTATGGGCTTTTGAATATGATTATATAGCTTAACCTCAATTTCATAACTTTTACTAGGTTAAAATTCCAACGAGTCCACGGGTCAAGTCCATTTAGACATGCACGCCTTAAACCCCAATAAAATGACCGAAAAATAAGATTAAATCACATTTTATGACTTAAAATATTTAGTTATGGGCTTTTAACATGATTATATAGCTTAACCTCATTTTTAGAACTTTTTACTCGGTTAAAATTCCAACTGGTCCACTGTAAAGCCCATTTAGACATGCACGCCTTAAACCCAACAAAACGGCCGAAAAATAAGATTAAATTAAATTTTTTGATTTAAAAAAATTATATTAAGGGCTTTTGAATATGATTATGTATCTTAACCTCAATTTCAAAACTTTTTGCTCGATTAAAATTCCAACGGGTCCACTGTAAAGCCCATTTAGACATGCACGCCTTAAACCCCAAAAAACGGCTGAAAAATAAAATTAAATCACATTTTATGACTTAAAATATTTAGTTATGGACTTTTTAACATGATTATATAGATTAACCTCATTTTCAGAACTTTATGCTCGGTTAAAATTCCAACGAGTCCACTATAAAGCTCATTTAGACATGCATACCTTAAAACCAACATAAAGGCCACAAAATAAGACTAAACAAATTTTATGAGTTAAAAGATTTGATTATGAGCTTTTGAATATGGTTATATAGCTTAACCTCAATTTCAGAACTTTTTACACGGTTAAAATTCCAACGGGTCCACTGTAAAGCCCATTTCTTAAAATATTTATTTATTGGCTTTTGAACATGATTATATAGCTTAACTTCATTTTTGGAAATTTTTACTTGGTTAAAATTCCAATGGGTCCACTACAAAGCCTATTTAGACGTCCACAGCTTAAACCCAACAAAACGGTCGAAAAGTTAGATTAAATCAAATTTCATGAATTAAAATATTTTATTTGAGCTTTTGAGTATGATGATATAGCTTAACCTTAATTTCAAAACTTTTTACTCGATTAAAATTCCAACGAGTCCACTGTGAAGCCCATTTAGACATGCATGCCTTAAACCCAACAAAACGGCCAAAATATAAGACTAAATTAAATTTTATGAGTTAAAATATTTTATTTTGGGCTTTTTAATATGATTATACAGCTTAACCTCAATTTCACAAATTTTTACTCGGTTAAGATTCCAACGGGTCCACTGTAAAGCCCATTTAGATATGCACATCTTAAACCCCAACAAAACGACCAAAAAATAAGATTAAAAAACATTTGATGACTTAAAATATTTAGTTATTGGATTTTGAACATGATTATATATCTTAACCTTATTTTTAGAAATTTTTACTCGGTTAAAATTTCAACAGGTCCATCGTAAAGCCCATTCAGACATGCACGCCTTAGACCAAAATAAAACGGCTGAAAAATAAGATTAAATCAAATTTTATGAGTTACAATATTTTATTAAGGGCTTTTGAATATGAATATGTAGCTTAACCTCAATTTCAGAACTTTTTACTCTGTTAAAATTCTGACGAGTCCACTGTAAAGCCCATTTAGATATGCACACCTTAAACCCAACAAAACGGCCGAAAAATAAAATTAAATCACATTTTATGACTTAAAATATTTAGTTATGGAATTTTTAACATGATTGGCTTAACCTCTTTTTTAGAACTTTTTGCTCGGTTAAAATTCCAACGAGTCCACTATAAAGCCCATTTAGACATGCATGCCTTAAAACCAACAAAAAGCGCACAAAATAAGATTAAACAAATTTTATGAGTTAAAAGATTTGATTATGGGCTTTTGAATATGATTATACAACTTAACCTCAATTTTATGAATTAAAATATTTTGCTATGGTTGCAAATAAAATCAATCGACAGGGTACTGACATATCTCTTCTGAGCTCCTTAATTGAGCATTCTCGCCTTCTACTAGCCGATGCATATGAATTTAGAGTCTTTTACATTCCTAGGACGATGAAAAATGTTGCCCACACTCTTGCTTCTAGGGCCTTACGGTCTAGGTCGTCCATTTCATTCTCTTTAGAGTATCTCATATATCTCCATGATGTTGTAATTAATGAGTTTCATACTTATCCAAATTAATATATCTATGTACTCTTTTCCTCATAGGTGCTCACTTGGGGACTCCGGGTCACATGTGAGGTTAGCGAGGTTTTTAATGAGGCCCACTTTTCAAAAAAAAATCCAACGAGTCCAATTTAAAGCCCATTTAGACATGCATGCCTTAAACCCCAAAAAAGGCCGCAAAATAAGATTACATCAAATTTTATGAATTAAAATGTTTTTATAGGCTTTTGAACATGAGTATACAGCTTAACCTCAATTTCAGAACTTTTTACTCGGTTAAAATTCCAACGAGTCAACTATAAAGCCCATTTAGACATCTAAGCCTTAAACCCAACAAAACGGCCAGAAAATAAGATTAAATTAAAATTTATGAGTTAAAATATTTGATTATGGGCTTTTGAATATGATTATATAGCTTAACCTCAATTTTAGAACATTTTACTCGATTAAAATATTTAGACATGCACGCCTTAAACCCCAACAAAATGGCCGAAAAATAAGATTAAATTAAATTTTATGAATTAAAATATTTAGATATGTGCTTTTAAACAAGATTATAATGCTTAACCTCAATTTTAGAACTTTTTACTAGGTTAAAATTCCAACGGGTCCATTGTAAAGCCCATTTAGACATTCACGCCTTAAACCCCAATAAAACGACTGAAAAATAAGATTAAATCACACTTTATGAATTAAAATATTTATTTATGGGCTTTTAAACATGATTATATAGCTTAACCTCATTTTCAAAACTTTTTACTCGGTTAAAATTCCAACGGGTCCATGATAAAGCCCACTTAGACATGTATGTCTTAAAACCAACAAAAAAGGCCAAAAAATAAGATTAAACCAATTTTATGTGTTAAAATATTTGATTATGGGCTTTTGAATATGATTATATAACTTAACCTCAATTTTAGAACTTTTTACTCAGTTAAAATTCTAATGGGTCTACTATAAAGCCCATTTAGACTTGCACGCCTCAAACCCCAACAAAATGGCCTTAAAATAAGATTAAATCAAATTTTATGAATAAAATATTTATTTATGGGCTTTTGAACATGATTATACAGCTTAACCTCAATTTTAGAACTTTTTCCTCAGTTAAAAGTCCAACGAGTCTACTGTAAAGCTCATTTAGACATGCACGCCTTAAATCCCAACAAAATGGCCGAAAAATAAGATTAAGTCACATTTTATGACTTAAAATATTTATTTATTGGCTTTTGAACATGGTTATATAGCTTAACCTTATTTTTGGAAATTTTTACGCTGTTAAAATTTCAAAGGGTCCACTATAAAGCTCATTTCTGACATGCACGCCTTAAACCGAACAAAACGGTCGAAAAATAAGATTAAATCATATTTTATGAGTTAAAATATTTTATTATGGGCTTTTTAATATGATTATATAGCTTAACCTCAATTTCAGAACTTTTTACTCCGTTCAAATTTTAGCGGGTCCACTGTGAAGCCCATTTAGACATGCACGCCTTAAACCCAACAAAACGGCAGAAAAATAAGATTAAATCACATTTTATGACTTAAAATAATTAGTTGTGGGCTTTTTAACTTGATTATATATCTTAACCTCATTTTCAGAAATTTTTACTCAGTAAAAATTTAAACGGGTCCACTGTAAAGCCCACTTAGACATTCACGTCTTAAACCCTAACAAAATTGCCGCAAAATAAGATTAAATAAAATTTTAATAATTAAAATATATATTTATGGGCTTTTGAACATGATTATACAGCTTAACCTCGATTTTAGATCTTTTTACTCGGTTAAAATTCCAATTGTTCCACTGTAAAGCGCATTTAGACATGCACGCCTTAAACCCCAACAAAACGGGCAAAAAATAAGATTAAATCAAATTTTATGAGTTAAAATATTTGATTATGGGCTTTTGAATGTGATTGTATAGCTTAACTTCAATTTCATAACTTTTTACTTGTTAAAATTCCAACGGGCCCACTGTAAAGCCCATTTAGACATGTAAGCCTTAAACCACGGCAAAACGGCCGAAAAATAAGATTAAATCATATTTTATGACTTAAAATATTTTATTATGGGCTTTTGAATATGATTATATAACTTAACCTCTTTTTCATAAATTTTTACTATGTTAAAATTCCAACGGGTCCACTACAAAGCCGATTTAGACATACATGCCCTAAACCCCAACAAAACGGCTGAAAAATAAAATTAAAACACATTTTATGAATTAAAATATTTAGTTATGGGCTTTTGAACATGATTATATAGCTTAACCTCAATTTTTGAACCTTTTACTTGGTTAAAATTCCAACGGGTCCACTTTAAAGCCCATTTAGACATGCACGCCTTAAACCCCAACAAAACGGCCGAAAAATAAGATTAAATCACATTATATGTCTTAAAATATTTGATTAAGTGATTTTAAATATGAATATACAGCTTAACCTCAATTTTAGAACTTTTTACTCGGTTAAAATTCCAACGAGTCCACTGAAATGCCCATTTAGACATGCACGCCTTAAACCCAACAAAACAGAAACAAAATAAGATTAAATCAAATTTTATGAGCTAAAATATTTTATTATGGGCTTTTGAATATGATTTTATAGCTGAACCAAAATTTCAAAACTTTTTACTCGGTTAAAATTCTAACGGGTCCATTGTAAATCCCATTTAGATATGCACCCATTATAAACCCCAACAAAATGGCCAAAAAATAAAATTAAATTACATTTTATGGCTTAAAATATTTAGAAATGGAATTTTGAACATGATTATATAGCTTAACCTCATTTTCAAAAAAATTTACTCAGTTAAAATTCTAATGGGTCCACTGTAAAGCACATTTAGACATGCACCCCTTAAACACAACAAAACGGCCACAAGATAAGATTGAATCAAATTTTATGATTTAAAATATTTGATTATGGGCTTTTTAATATGATTATATAGCTTAACTTCAATTTTAGAACTTTTTACTCGGATAAAATTCCAGCGGGTCCACTGTAAAGCCTACCTAGACATGCACACCTTAAACCCCAACAAAATCGCCAAAAAATAAGATTAAATTAAATTTTATGAATTAAAATATTTAGTTATGGGATTTTGAACATGATTATACAACTTAACCTCAATTTTAGAACTTTTTACTCGATTAAAATTCCAACAGGCCCACTATGAAGCGCATTTAGAGTGGGTTAAGCTATATAATCATATTCAAAATCCCATAATTAAATATTTTAACACATAGAATTTGATTAAATCTTGTTTTGTGGCCGTTTTGTTGCGTTTAAGGCGTGCATGTCTAAATGGGCTTTTATAGTGGACCCGTTAGAATTTTAACCGAGTAAAAAGTTCTAAAATTGAGGTTAAGCAATATAATCATATTCAAAAGCCAATAATCAAATATTTTAACTCATAAAATTTGATTTAGTCTTGTTTTGTGGTCGTTTTGTTGTGTTTAAGGCGTGCGTGTCTAAATGGGCTTTATAGTAGACCCGTTGGAATTTTAACAGAGTAAAAATTTCTGAAAATGAGGTTAAGCTATATAATCATGTTGAAAAGCCCATAATTAATTATTTTAAGTCATAAAATGTGATTTATTCTTATTTTTTGGCCGTTTTGTTGGGTTTATGGTGTGCATGTCTAAATGAGCTTTACAGTGGACCCGTTGGAATTTTAACCGAGTAAAAAGTTCTAAAATTGAGATTAAACTGTATATTCATGTTCAAAAGCCCATAACTAAATATTTTAATTCATAAAATTTGATTTAATCTCATTTTGCGGCCATTTTGTTGCGGTTTAGGGCGTGCATGTCTAAATGGGCTTTATAATGGACCCGTTGGAATTTTAACTGAGTAAAAAGTTCTAAAATTGAGGTTAAGTTATATAATCATATTCAAAAGTCCATAATCAAGTATTCTAACTCATAAAATTAGATTTAATCTTATTTTTGGCTGTTTTGTTGGGATTTAAGGCGTGCATGTCTAAATGGGCTTTACTGTGGACCTGTTAGAATTTTAATCCAGTAAAAATTTATGTAAATGAGGTTAAGATATATAATCATGTTCAAAACCCAATAAATAAATATTTTAAATCATAAAATATGATTTAATCTTATTTTTCGTCCGTTATGTAGGTGTTTAAGGCGTGCATGTCTAAATGGGCTTTACAATGGACCCGTTGGAATTTTAACCGAGTAAAAAATTTCTGAAAATGAATTTGAGCTATATAATCATGTTCAAAAGCCCATAAATAAATATTTTAACTCATAAAATTTGATTTAATCTTATTTTGTGTCTGTTTTGTTGTGTTTAAGGAGTGCATGTCTAAATGGGATTTATAGTGGATCCGTTGGAATTTTAAAAGAGTAAAAATTTCTAAAAAATGAGGTTAGGCTATATAGCCATGTTCAAAATCCCATAAATAAATATTTTAAGTCATAAAATGTCATTTATTGTTTTTTTCGGCCATTTTTGGGGTTTAAAGCGTGCCTGTCTAAATGGGCTTGACAATGGACCCGTTAGAATTTTAACTGAGTAAAAAGTTCTGAAATTGAGGTTAAGCTGTATAATCATATTCAAAAGCCCATAATAAAATATTTTAATTCATAAATTTTGATTTAATCTTATTTTGTGGCAATTTTGTTGGGTTTAAGGCGTGCATGTCTAAATGGGTTTTACAGTGAACCCGTTAGAATTTTAACCGAGAAAAAAGTTCTAAAATTGAGTTTAAGCAATATAATCACATTCAAAATCCAATAATCAAATATTTTAACTCGTAAACTTTGATTTAATCTTATTTTGTGGTCGTTTTGTTGTGTTTAAGGTGTGCATGTCTAAATGAGCTTTATAGTGGACCCGTTGGAATTTTAACTAAGTAAAAAGTTCTAAATTTGAGTTAAGCTGTATAATCATGTTCAAAAGCCCATAAATAAATGTTTTAAGTCATAAAATATGATTTATTCTTATGTTTCGGCCATTCTGTTGGGGTTTTAGGCGTGCATGTCTAAATGGGCTTTATAATGGACCCGTTGGAATTTTGACCGAGTAAAAAGTTCTAAAAATGAGGTTAAGCTATATAATCATGTCCAAAAGCCCATAACTAAGTATTGTAAGTGAAATGTGTTTTAATTTTATTTTTTGGCCATTTCGTCGGGGTTTAAGACGTACATGTCGAAATGGGCCTTACAAAGAACTCATTGGAATTTTAACGAGTAAAAAGTTCTAAAATTGAGGTTAACCTATATGATCATATTTAAAAGCCCATAATCAAATATTTTAACTCATAAAATTTGATTTAATCTTATTTTGTGGCCGTTTTGTTGGGTTTAAGGCGTGCATATCTAAATGGTGTTTACATTGGATCGTTAGAATATTAACTGAGTAAAAAGTTCTAAAATTGAGTTTAAGCTAAATAATCATGTTCAAAATCCCATAAATAAATATTTTAAGTCATAAAATGTGATTTAATCTTATTTTCCGCCGTTTTGTTGGGGTTTAAGGCATGAATGTCTAATGGGCTTTATAGTGGACCCGTTTGGATTTTAACCGAGTAAAAAGTTCTAAAATTGAGGTTAAGCTACATAATCATATTCAAAAGCCCATAATCAAATATTTTAACTCATAAAATTTGATTTAATATTATTTTGGGGCCGTTTTGTTGGGTTTAAGGCGTGCATATCTAAATGGGCTTTACATTGGACCTGTTGGAATTTTAACCGAGTAAAAAGTTTTAAAATTTAGTTTAAGATATATAATTAAGTTCAAATACCATAAATAAATATTTTAAATCATAAAATGTTTTTTAATCTTATTTTTCGGCCGTTTTGTTGGGGTTTAAGGCGTGAATGTCCAAATGGGCTTTATAGTAGACCCATTGGAATTTTAACCAAGTAAAAAGTTATGAAAATGAGTTTATGCTATATAATCATATTCAAAAGCCCATAATCAAATATTTTAACTCATAAAATTTGATTTAATTTTATTTTGTGGCAGTTTTGTTGTGTTTAAGGCGTGCATGTCTAGATGGTCTTTATAGTGGACCCGTTACAATTTTAACCGAGTAAATATTTCCAAAAATGAGGTTAAACTATATAATCATGTTGAAAAGCCCATAAATAAATATTTTAAGTCATAAAATGTGATTTATTCTTATTTTCACCCATTTTGTTGGGGTTTAAAGCGTGCATGTCTAAATGGGCTTTAAAGTGGACCCGTTGGAATTTTAACTCAGTAAAAAGTTCTAAAAATGAGGTTAAGATACATAATCATGTTAAAAAGCCCATAAATAAATATTTTAAGTCTTAAAATTTTATTTAATTTCATTTTGCGGCTATTTTGTTGCGGTTTAAGGCGTGCAAGTCTTAATGGGCTTTATAGTGCACCCGTTGGAATTTTAACCTAGTAAAAAGTTCTAAAGTTGAAGTTAAGCTGTATAATCATGCTCAAAAGCCTATAAATAAAAATTTTAAGTCATAAAATGTGATTTATTCTTATTTTTTTGTCATTTTGTTGGGGTTTTAGACGTGCGTGTCTAAAAGGGCTTTACGGTGGACCTGTTGGAATTTTAACTCACTAAAAAATTCTAAAATTGAGGTTAAACTGTATAATCATGTTGAAAAGCCCCTAAATAAAAATTTTAACTCTTAAAATTTTATTTAATTTCATTTTACGGCTATTTTGTTGCGGTTTAAGGTGTGCAAGTCTAAATGGGCTTTATAGTGCACCCGTTGAAATTTTAACCGAGTAAAAAGCTCTAAAGTTGAGGTTAAGCTCTATAATCATGTTCAAAAGTCCATAAATAAATATTTTAAGTCATAAAATCTGATTTATTCTTATTTTTCAGCAGTTTTGTTGGGGTTTTATAGTGGACTCGTTGGAATTTTGACCAAGTAGAAAGTTCTAAAAATGAGGTTAAGCTTTATAATCATGTTAAAAAGCTCATAACTAAATATTTTAAGTCAAATGTAATTTAATTTTATTTTTCGGCCATTTCTTTGGGGTTTAAGGTGTGCATGTCTAAATGGGCTTTACAATGGACCAATTAGCATTTTAACCGAGTAAAAAGTTCTAAAATTGAGGTTAAGCTATATAATCAAGTTCAAAAGCCCATAATCAAATATTTTAACAGATATAATTTGATTTAATCTTATTTTGGGGCTGTTTTCTTGGGATTTAAGGCGTGAATGTCTAAATGGGCTTTATAGTGGACTCGTTGGAATTTTAATCGAGTAAAAAGTTCTGAAAATGATTTTATGCTATATAATCATATTCAAAAGGCTATAATCAAATATTTTAACTCATAAAATTTGATTTAATCTTATTTTGTGGAAGTTTTGTTGTGTTTAAGGCATGCATGTCTAAATAGGCTTTGTAGTGGACCTGTTAGAATTGTAACCGAGTAAAAAATTCTGAAAATGAGGTCAAGCTATATAATCATGTTAAAAATCCCATAACTAAATATTTTAAGTCATAAAATGTGTTTTATTCTTATTTTTTGCCTGTTTTGTTGAGGTTTAAGGCGTGCATGTCTAAATGGGCTTTAAAGTGGACCCGTTGGAATTTTAACTGAGTAAAATGTTCTGAAAATGAGGTTAAGATATATAATCATGTTAAAAAGCCCATAACTAAATATTTTAAGTCTTAATATTTTATTTAATTTCATTTTGCGGCAAATTTGCTGCGGTTTAAGGCGTGTAAGTCTAAATGGGCTTTATAGTGCACCCGTTGGAATTTTAGCCTAGTAAAAAGTTCTAAAGTTGAGTTTAAGCTGTATAATCATGTTCAAAAGCCCATAAATAAATATTTTAAGTCATAAAATGCAATTTATTCTTATTTTTCGGTCATTTTGTTGGGGTTTTAGGCGTGCATGTCAAAAAAAGGGCTTTACGATGGACCAGTTGGAATTTTAACCATGTAAAAAGTTCTAAAATTGAGGTTAAACTATATAATCATGTTCAAAAGCCCTTAACTGAATATTTAAGTCTTAAAATTTTATTTAATTTCATTTTGCGGCTATTTTGTTGCGGTTTAAGGCGTGCAAGTCTAAATGGGCATTATAGTGCACCTGTTGGAATTTTAACTTTTAAAAGGCTCTAAAGTTGAGATTAAGCTGTATAATCATGTTCAAAAGCCGATAAATAAATATTTTAAGTCATAAAATGTGATTTATTCTTATTTTTCGGCCGTTTTGTTGGGGTTTTAGGCGTGCAAGTCTAAATGGGCTTTATAATGGACCCGTTGGAATTTTAACCGAGTAAAAAGTTCTAAAAAATGAGTTTAATCTATATAATCTTGTTAAAAAGCCCATAACTAAATATTTTAAGTCAAATGTGATTTAATTTTATTTTTCGGCCATTTCGTTGGGGTTTAAGGCGTGCATGTCTAAATGGGCTTTACAATGGACCCGTTGGAATTGTAAACGAGTAAAAAGTTCTGAAATTGAGGTTAAGCTATATAATCATATTCAAAAGCACATAATCAAATATTTTAACTCCTAAAATTTGATTTAATATTATTTTGGGGACGTTTTGTTGGGTTTAAGGCGTGCATATCTAAATGGGCTTTACATTGGACCCGTTGGAATTTTAACTGAGTAAACGTTCTAAAATTGAGTTTAAGCTATATAATCAAGTTCAAATCCATATAAATAAATATTTTAAGTTATAAAATGTGATTTAATCTTATTTTTCGGTCGTTTTGTTGTTTTTAAGGGTGATTGTCTAAATGAGCTTTATAGTGGACCCGTTGGAATTTTAACCGAGTACAAAGTTCTAAAAATGAGTTTATGCTATATAATCATATTCAAAAGCCCCTAATCAAATATTTTAACTCATAAAATTTGATTTAATCTTATTTTGTGGCAGTTTTATTGTGTTTAAGGCGTGCATGTCTAAATGGGCTTTGTAATGGACCCGTTAGAATTGTAACCGAGTAAAAATTTCAGAAAATGAGGTTAACCTATAAAATCATGTTGAAAAGTCCATAAATAAATATTTTAAGTCATAATTTGTGATTTATTCTTAATTTTCACCCGTTTTGTTGGGGTTTAAGGCGTGTATGTCTAAATGGGCTTTAAAGTGGACTGTTGGAATTTTAACTGAGTAGAAAATTCTGAAAATGAGGATAAGATATATAATAATGCTAAAAAGCCCATAACTAAATATTTTAAGTCTTAAAATTTTATTTAATTTCATTTTGTGGCTATTTTGTTGTCGTTTAAGACTTGCAAGTCTAAATGGGCTTTATAGTGCACCCTTTGGAATTTTAACATAGTAAAAAGTTCTAAAGTTGAGGTTAAGATGTATAATCATGTTCAAAAGCCCATAAATAAATATTTTAATTCATAAAATGTGATTTATTCTTATTTTTCATCCGTTTTGTTGGGGTTTTAGGCATGCATGTCTAAAAAGTTTTTATAGTGGACCCGTTGGAATTTTAACCGAGTAAAAAGTTGTAAAATTGAGTTTAAATTGTATAATCAAGTTCAAAAGCCCATAACTAAATATTTTAAGTCTTAAAATTTTATTTAATTTCATTTTGCGGCTATTTTGTTGTTGGTTTAAGGAGTGCAAGTCTAAATGGACTTTATAGTGCACCCGTTGGAATAACCTAGTAAAAAGTTCTAAAGTTGAGGTTTAGTTGTATAATCAGGTTCAAAAGCCCATAAATAAATATTTTAATTCATAAAATGTGATTTATTCTTATTTTTCGGCCATTTTGTTGGGGTTTTAGGCTTACATGTCTAAAAGGGCTTTACGGTGGACCCGTTGGAATTTTAAACTAGTAAAAAGTTTTAAAATTGAGTTTAAACTCTATAATCATGTTCAAAAGCCCATAACTAAATATTTTAAGTCTTAAAATTTTATTTAATTTCATTTTGCGGCTATTTTGTTGCGGTTTAAGGCATGTAGGTCTAAATGGGCTTTATAGTGCACCTGTTGGAATTTTAACCGAGTAAAAAGTTCTAAAGTTGAGGTTAAGATGTATAATCATGTTCAAAATCCCTTAAGTAAATATATTTAGACATAAAATGTGATTTATTCTTATTTTTCGGCCGTTTTGTTGGTGTTTTAGGCGTGTATGTCTAAAAGGGCTTTACGGTGGACCCGTTGGAATTTTAATCAAGTAAAAAGTTGTAAAATTGAGGTTAAACTGTATAATCATGTTGAAAATCCCATAAATAAATATTTTAAGTCTTAAAGTTTTATTTAATTTCATTTTGCGGCTATTTTGTTGCGGTTTAAGGCGTGCAAGTCTAAATGGGCTTTATAGTGCACCCGTTGGAATTTTAACCGAGTAAAAAGCTCTAAAGTTGAGGTTAAACTGTATAACCATGTTCAAAATCCCATAAATAAATATTTTAATTCATAAAATTTGATTTATTCTTATTTTTTGGCCATTTTGTTAGGGTTTTAGGCGTGCATGTCTAAATCGGCTTTATAGTGGACCCGTTGGAATTTTGACCGAGTAAAAAGTTCTAAAAATGAGGTTAAGCTATATAATCATGTTAAAAAGCCCATAAATAAATATTTTAAGTCAAATGTGATTTAATTTTACTTTTCGGCCATTTTGTTGGGGGTTTAGGTGTACATGTCTAAATGGGCTTTATAATGGACCCGTTAGAAATTTTTTTGAAGAAAAAAAAGTTCTAACCGAGTAAAAAGTTCTAAAATTGAGGTTAAGCTATATAACCATATTCAAAATCCCATAATCAAATATGTTAACTCATAAAATTTGATTTAATATTATTTTGGTGTCGTTTTGTTAGATTTAAGGCGTGCATATATAAATGGGCTTTACATTGGACCCATTGGAATTTTAACCGAGTAAAAAGTTCTAAAATTGATTTTAAGATGTATAATCATGTTCAAAAGCCCATAAATAAATATTTTAAGTCATAAAATGTGATTTAGTATTATTTTTCGGCCGTTTTGTTGGGGTTTAAGGCGTGCATATCTAAATGGGCTTTACATTGGACCTGTTGGAATTTTAACCGGGTAAAAAGGTATAAAATTGAGTTTAAGATATATAATCATGTTCAAAAGCCCATAAATAAATATTTTAAATCATAAAATGTGATTTAATCTTATTTTTTGGGCCATTTTGTTGGGGTTTAAGGTGTGACTGTCCAAATGTGCTTTATAATGGACTCGTTGGAATTTTAACCGAGTAAAAAGTTCTTAAAATGAGTTCATGCTATATAATCATATTCAAAAGCCCATAAACAAATAGTTTAACTCATAAAATTTGTTTTAATCTTATTTTGTGGCAATTTTGTTGTGTTTAAGGCGTGCATGTCTGAATGGGCTTTGTAGTGGACCCGTTTAAAATTTTAACCGAGTAAAAATTTCTGAAAATGAGGTTAAGCTATATAATCATGTTGAAAAGCCCATAACTAAATATTTTAAGTCATAAAATGTGATTTATTCTTATTTTTCACCCCGTTTTCTTAGGGTTTAAGGCGTGCATGTCTAAATGGGCTTTAAAGTAGACCCGTTGGAATTTTAACTGAGTAAAAAGTTATGAAAATAAGGTTAAGATATATAATCATGTTAAAAAGCCTTAAATAAATATTTTAAGTCATAAAAAGTTCAAAGCTTATTTTACGTAGTTTTGTTTTGATTTGGGGTTTAAAAGTGATACATTCTGAAGTAGCAAAAGAAGTTGTTTGGATCAAGAAGTTAATTTCTGAACTAAGGGTTGTTCCCAGCACATCAGATGCCGTGGAACTCTGTTGTGACAACAATGAATCCATTGCACAAGCAAAGAAACCCAGATCTAACCAAAAATCCAAATATATTCTCAGGCACTTTCATCTCATTCGAGATATCATTGATCAAGGAGATGTGGAAATATGCAGAGTCAGATGATAATATTGTTGATCCACTGACCAAGCCTCTATTTTATTAGAAGCATGATCTTTTTTTTGAGTCACTCGGTATTAGATATATGAGTGATTGGTCTTAGTGCTAGTGAAAGATTGTTAGAGTATGCCCAAAGACCAATCATGAGATGATTGTAATAAATAAATATTTTAATTCATGAAATGTGATTCTATTTTATTTTGCCATTTATTATTTTGATTATATTTATGTGTTCTTATATATAACTTTGCATAATAATAAAGTCCATAGAATAATATGATTCTTCTTAAAGGTCCATAGCCAAGTATTATCATAGGCTTATAACAACGATAATACATTAAAGGCTATTGTGTAGTTGATTGATGGCAAATTTGTTGTCATTGCCATGGAGATGTCAATATCAATACATGAGTATGTTTTAGAGAACAACACCCTTTGGAATGACCCGCTAAAGCATGTTTCTTGGATTATTATGTGACAGTCACAAACATGTTCATAATGATATGACTAATTGTATGATCATCGGACTTGAGATCATTATTATCTCGACATCTATAGTCTCATGTTTTGATCTGATTTAAAAGTGTGTTGTATCCGTTTGCATCATAAAGACTGAGTATGGGACATGCCACAATCTATGTAGTGAGATTTAGGTGATCAACATAGGATTTGTCTCTCCTAATAAAAGAAGTAATATCTTAGGTCACTTGAAGTGAGACTAGAAACGCATGGCCATGCTCGAATAAGCTGATATGAGATATCATAAATTATTCGTTTGTTATAGTCTACTCAAGATATCAAGAAACATTAGATGGACTATACAAGTGTGACTATTCCATGACTTGATCCAATCTAGATATAAAGGACAAAAGGATGTAATGCAAGAAAGAGAGATAATCACATAGAGGTTTTAATAATCATCATGACTTCTTGTAACTTAGGTGACAATGATAAATTGGTAAAAGACGTCACTCATTGTTTTTAATATTAGAATTGTTCTAATATTTTACTACTAATGTTACAAGAACCTACATGTCTAAATGGGGTCACACCTATGGTTTGATCAAGCAAATGTTAATAATAATACACGTTCAAAAGTTGTTGTACATAAATGAAGATATAATTAAAATTTATGTGTATTTTGATATATATAGATTTTGATTATTCAAATTTAAAGTTTATATATATTTGATATATATAGAATTTAAATTATTCCGAATTTAAAGGATAAACATTAGAGGATAGTAATTAAATGTAATTATAACTCTTTAATGCATGAAATTCGAAAATAGTCAACAACTCTAATTCAAGTTGAATTAGGGTTATTTGTATTATAAAAGGAACATAAGGGTCTAGCAGCCACTTATGCTTTTCACGAAATTCTTTAACAATTTAGAGAAGAAAATTATTTGCTTGCAACCGGGTGAACTGAGTAGAGGTGGGGATATTTTCGTTGCGACTAAGGATTCAAAACTCATGATCGTGATTGCATCTCCGTTCTTTTCTACCTCTTTCCAGACGAACTAAGGTAGTTTTCTGCATCCTTCTTCCCGATTTTGATTAATCGTACATGGATCAAGTGAGAGATGGAATAATTTTTCAGTAGCTCTTTGCGCCATTGAGGTACTATATAATCCTTACAAAAAGCCTATAACTAAATATTTTATGTCAAATGTGATTTAATTTTATTTTTTGGCCATTTCGTTAGGGTTTAAGGCGTGCATGTCTAAATGGGCTTTACAATGGACCCGTTGGAATTTTAACCGAGTAAAAAGTTCTAAAATTGAGGTTATAATCATATTCAAAAGCCCATAATCAAGTATTTTAACTCATAAAATTTTATTTAATATTATTTTGGGGCCGTTTTGTTGGGTTTAAGGCGTGCATATCTAAATGGGCTTTACATTGGACCCTTTGGAATTTTAACAGGGTAAAAAGTTCTAAAATTGAGTTTAAGCTATATAATCATGTTCAAAAGCCCATAAATAAATATTTTAAGTCATAAAATGCCATTTAATCTTATTTTTTGGCCGTTTTGTTGGGGTTTAAGGCGTGAATGTCTAAATGGGCTTTATAGTGGACCCATTGGAATTTTAACCGACTAAAAAGTTATGAAAATGAGTTAATGTTATATAATCATATTCAAAAGCCCATAATAAAATATTTTAATTCATAAAATTTGATTTAATCTTATTTTTGGCAGTTTTGTTGTGTTTAAGGCGTGCATGTCTAAATAGGCTTTGTAGTGGACCCGTTAAAATTTTAACTGAGTAAAAAATTCTGAAAATGAGTTTAAGCTATATAATCATGCTGAAAATCCCATAACTAAATATTTTAAGTCATGAAATGTGATTTATTCTTATTTTTCGCCCGTTTTGTTGGGGTTTAAGGCGTGCATGTCTAAATGGGCTTTAAAGTGGACTCGTTTGAATTTTAACTGAGTAAAAAGTTCTGAAAATGAGGTTAAGATATATAATCATGTTAAAAAGCCCATAACTAAATTTTATAAGTCTTAAATTTTTATTTAATTTCATTTTGCGGCTATTTTGTTGCGGTTTAAGACGTGAAAGTCTAAATGGGCTTTATAGTGCACCTGCTGGAATTTTAACTGAGTAAAAAGTTCTAAAGTTGAGATTAAGCTTTATAATCATGTTCAAAATCCCGTAAATAAATATTTTAAGTCATAACATGTGATTTATTCTTGTTTTTCGGCCGTTTTGTTGGGGTTTTAGGCGTGAATGTCTAAAAGGGCTTTACGGTGGACCCATTGGAATTTTAACCGAGTAAAAAGTTTTAAAATTGAGGTTAAGCTGTATAATAATGTTCAAATGTTCAAAAGCTCATAAATAAATATTTTAAGTCTTAAAATTTTATTTAATTTCATTTTGCGGCTATTTTGTTGCGGTTTAAAGCGTGCAAGTCTAAATGGGCTTTATAGTGCATCCGTTGGAATTTTAACCAAGTAAGAAGCTCTAAAGTTGAGGTTAAGCTATATAATCATGATCAAAGCCCATAAATAAATATTCGAAGTCATAAAATGTGATTTATTCTTATTTTTCGGCTGTTTTAAGCGTGCATGTCTAAAAGGGCTTTACAGTGGACCCGTTGGAATTTTAACAGGGTAAAAGTTTATAAAATTGAGGTTAAATTGTATAATCATGTTCAAAAGCCCATAAATAAATATTTTAAGTCTTAAAATTTTATTTAATTTCATTTTGCGGCTATTTTGTTGCGGTTTAAGGCGTGCAAGTCTAAATGGGCTTTATAGCGCACCCGTTAGAATTTTAACTTTGTAAAAAGCCCTAAAGTTGAGATTAAGCTTTATAATCATGTTCAAAAGCCCATAATAAATATTTTAAGTCATAAAATGTGATTTATTTCTATTTTTCAGGCCATTTTGTTGGGGTTTTAGGCGTGCATGTTTAAATCGGCTTTTTAGTGGACCCGCTGGAATTTTGACCGAGTAAAAAGTTCTAAAAAAGAGATTAAGCTATATAATCATTTTAAAAGCCCATAACTAAATATTTTAATTCAAATGTGATTTAATTTTATTTTTCGGCCATTTCGTTGAGGTTTAAGGCGTGCACATCTAAATGGGCTTTACAATGGACACCTTGGAATTTTAACCGAGTAAAAAGTTCTAAAATTGAGTTTAAGCTATATAATCATATTCAAAAGCCCATAATAAAATATTTTAACTCTTAAAATTTGATTTAATCTTATTTTGGGACCGTTTTATTGGGTTTAAGGCATGCATATCTAAATGGGCTTTACATTGGACCCGTTGGAATTTTAACCGAGTAAAAAGTTCTAAAATTGAGTTTAAGCTATATAATCATGTTCCAAAGCCCATAAATAATTATATTAAGTCATAAAATGTGATTTAATCTTATTTTTCGGCCGTTTTGTTGGGGTTTAAGGCGTGAATGTCTAAATGGGCTTTATAGTGGACCCGTTGGAATTTTAATCGAGTAAAAAAGTTCTAAAATTGAGGTTAAACTGTATAATTATGTTCAAATGCCCATAACTAAATCTTTTAATTCATAAAATTTTATTTAATCTTATTTTGAGGCCATTTTGTTGGGGTTTAAGGTATGCATGTTTTAGTGGGCTTTACAGTGGTCCCGTTAAAATTTTAACCGAGTAAATTTTTTTTAAAATTAGTTTAAGCTATATTATCATGCTGAAAATCCCATAACTAAATATTTTAAGTCATAAAATGTAATTTATTCTTATTTTTCGCCCGTTTTGTTGGGGTTTAAGGCGTGCATTTCTAAATGGGCTTTATAGTGGATCCCTTGGAATTTTAAACGAGTAAAAAGTTCTAAGAACGAGATTAAGATATATAATCATGTTAAAAATCTAATAACTAAATATTTTAAGTCTTAAAATTTTATTTAAATTCATTTTGCGGCTATTTTGTTGTGGTTTAAGGCGTACAAGTCTAAATGGGCTTTATAGTGCACCCGTCGGAATTTTAACCAAGTAAGAAGCTCTAAAGTTGAGGTTAAGATGTATAATCATGTTCAAAGCCCATAAATAAATATTTTAAGTCATAAAATGTGATTTATTCTTATCTTTTAGCCGTTTTAGGCGTGCATGTCTAAAAGGGCTTTACAGTGGACCCTTTGGAATTTTAACAGAGTAAAAATTTCTGAAAATGAGTTTAAGCTACATAATATTGTTCAAAAGCCCATAAATAAAAATTTTAAGTCATAAAATGTGATTTAATCTTATTTTTCGGCCGTTTTGTTGGAGTTTAAGGTGTGAATGTCTAAATGGGCTTTATAGTGGACCCGTTGGAATTTTAATCGAGTAAAAAGGTTCTTAAATTGAGGTTAAGATGTATAATTATGTTCAAATGCCCATGACTAAATCTTTTAATTCGTTAAATTTGATTTAATCTTATTTTGAGGCCATTTTGTTGGGGTCTAAGGTATGCATGTTTGAGTGGGCTTTATAGTGGACCCGTTAAAATTTTAACCGAGTAAAATTTTTTGAAAATTAGTTTAAGCTATATAATCATGTTGAAAAGCCCATAACTAAATATTTGAAGTCATAAAATGTGATTTATTCTTATTTTTCGCCCCTTTTGTTGGGGTTTAAGGCGTGCATGTCTAAATGGGCTTTATAGTGAACCCGTTGGAATTTTAAATGAGTAAAAAGTTCTAAGAACGACGTTAAAATATATAATCATGTTAAAAATCCCATACCTAAATATTTTAAGTCTTAAAAATTTATTTAATTTCATTTTGTGGCTATTTTGTTGCGGTTTAAGGCGTACAAGTCTAAATGGGTTTTATAGTGCACCCGTCGGAATTTTAACCTAGTAAAAAGTTCTAAAGTTGAGGTTTAGCTGTATAATCATGTTCAAAATCGTATAAATAAATATTTTAAGTCATAAAATGTGATTTATTCTTAGTTTTCGGCCATTTTGTTTGGGTTTTAGGAGTCCATGTCTAAAAGGGCTATACGGTGGACCCGTTGGAATTTTAACCGAGTAAAAAGTTGTAAAATGAGGTTAAACTGTATAATCATGTTCAAAACTCCATAACTAAATATTTGAAGTCTTAAAATTTTATTTAATTTCATTTTGCGACTATTTTGTTGCGGTTTAAGGTGTGCAAATGTAAATGGGTTTTATAGCGCACCCGTTGGAATTTTAACCGAGTAAAAAGCTCTAAAGTTGAGATTAAGCTATATAATCATGTTCAAAAGCCCATAATGAATATTTTAAGTCATAAAATGTGATTTATTTTTATTTTTCAGGTCGTTTTGTTGGGGTTTTAGGCGTGCATGTCTAAAAGGGCTCTACGGTTGACCCGTTGGAATTTTAAACGAGTAAAAAGTTGTAAAATTGAGGTTAAACTGTATAATCATGTTCAAATGTTCAAAAGCCCATAATTAAATATTTTAAGTCTTAAAATTTTACTTAATTTCATTTTGCGGCTATTTTGTTGCGGTTTAAGGTGTGCAAGCCTAAATGGGCTTTATAGTGCACCTGTTGGAATTTTAACCGAGTAAAAAGCTCTAAAGTTGAGGTTAAGCTGTATAATCATGTTCAAAAGCCCATAAATAAATATTGTAATTCATAAAATATGATTTATTCTTATTTTTTGGCCGTTTTGTTGTGGTTTTAGGCGTGCATGTCTAAATCGGCCTTATAGTGGACCCGTTAGAATTTTGACCGAGTAAAAAGTTCTAAAAATGAGGTTAAGCTATATAATCATGTTAAAAAGCCCATAACTAAATATTTTAAGTCAAATGTGATTTAATTTTATTTTTCAACCATTTCGTTAGGGTTTACGGCGTACATGTCTAAATAGGCTTTACAATGGACCCGTTGGAATTTTAACCGAGTAAAAAGTTCTAAAATTGAGGTTAAGCTATATAATCATATTCAAAAGCACATAATGAAATATTTTAACTCATAAAATTTTATTTAATCTTATTTTGGGGCGTTTTGTTGGGTTTAAGGCTTGCATATCTAAATGGGCTTTACATTGGACCCGTTGGAATTTTAACCGAGTAAAAAGTTCTAAAATTGAGTTTAGGCTATATAATCATATTCAAAAGCCCATAAATAAATATTTTAAGTCATAAAATGTGATTTAATTTTTTTTCGGCCGTTTTGTTGGGGTTTAAGGCGTGAATGTCTAAATGGGCTTTATAGTGGACCCGTTAGAATTTTAACCGAGTAAAAATTTCTAAAATTGAGGTTAAGCTTTATAATTATGCTCAAATGCCCAAACTAAATCTTTAAATTCATAAAAATTGATTTAATCTTATTTTGAGGCCATTTTGTTGGGGTTTAAGGTATGCATGTCTGAGTGGGCTTTACAGTGGACCTGTTGGAATTTTAATCTAGTAAAAATTTCTGAAAATGAGGTTAAGTTATATAATCATGTTCAAAAGCCTACAAATAAATATTTTATGCCATAAAATGTGATTTAAATATCCGAATGCGATTAAACATGGTAAATATAGAGGCCTAAAATAATTTTCAAATAAAGGGGTTCGAACAATCAATCTCAACATACAAAGCCATACAAAAATTAGCGAAGTACTGTACATATATATATATATATATCCATAAATATACATATTATGCATAAATATAAAAAACTAGGTTTTGGCAGTATGTATATTATTATATACATTCAAGCTATGCAATATGATATTTATGTACACATATAAACCATATTATATTCGGAATATCTAAAATACATATACATATTAAAAAACAAATATTATATACAAAAAAACAAATATTATATTATCATATACTAAAAAGTGATTATAATATATATCTATATATCATGTACTATGCGAAAACAAATAATGTATACCATATAATGTATATATAACATATGACATATATTATAAAAACTACGTGAGCAAAAACACAAACAATAAAATAAATGCAAAGACACAAATATACATTACATATGATATATACATAAAAGATATAAAACATAGTATAAACGAAAAATTACAACATGGTAAACCAACAAATATTAAATAAAAACTAAAATTTCAAATATGCTTGATATGGGGCAAAAAGGGGATTTCACACACTTAATTAAACAAAGACTAAAACTGAAATGACCAAACTGTAAAATAACCCATTTGAAAACTGATTAAGTTAAAAAAAATAAGACCAAATTAAAAACGGGTGAAAGCTAGAGGGACTCAGGTTGTAATTAAAAAAGACGAAAGGTTTTTTTTAAAAATTCAAAAACACGGAATGGCTAAAATGAGAATAAACATTTTCAAATCCAAGTCAGACTTAAATCAGGACTACATTACAAAATTTAAAAACATTAGGGGGCCTATAATGTAATTTAAAAAGATGAAAGCCCTTAGGGCGTGAATATGAAAGAGTGGAAGGTTTTAAAAAGAGAAAACCCATTTATTTTTTTAAAACACGTATAAAACCCAAAATGTTTGCTGAAAATAGAAAAAAAAAACACTTCATTCTCTAAAAAAACAGATAACATCACCCCATTCTCTTTGATCTGGATGAACGCCGTTGTTCATTGGGCCAATATCCCAAAAATTGGTGACCTTTCACCGCGTCGGCCGTCGCTCGACGGTGGCTGACAAATCCCCAAACAAACCAAAACCACCTTTTTCCTCCTCTAAACCTAGATTTGAAAAACGTCGAAACCCCTAAAGATAATAATAATATTAGGATAATATAATAATACCAAAAATTAACTTTTTGGTTTTTTTTAGTTGTAAGTAGATAATAAATAGATAATACTTAATAGTATTTCTGGGGTTTTTAAAACATAATGACATATAAATAATAATAATATTTTTGGTTTTTGTTCAATTGATAAATAATAGATATAATATTGATATATTAATTAATATATATAAAGGGTAAAAACAACTAAAGCCCGTTATTAAAAATGCTAACAAAATAAAAAAAACAATGGGTTAACACCCCGAATAAGATTAGTGATTACAGCTGCCCCTCTTTGCTTATCCTTGTGGAACAATAATAAAGCAAAGACTATAAGCACTAATTTTATCCGACTTTCCTGTCTGAAGATTTCGAGCTACGAGTCCCTCCTATATAGAATTGTTCACCCTTCCTCCTCATGAAATCCCTGGGCTATGAGAAACATCCTTGAGAAAGAATAAAGTCAGGGAGCCTGAATTTTAGTAAAATATCCTTAAGAAATAGATCGAATTAAGAAATTCGTGTTTTAGAAAAACATCGTTAAGAAATGATCGAATTAAGAAATTCGTGTTTTAAGAAAAACAATCCTTTAAGAAATGATCGAATTAAGAAATTCATTGCTTTAAGAGAAACATCCCTCAAAAAGGATCGAATTAAGAAATCCGTGTTTTAAAAAAACAATCCTTTAAGAAATGATCGAATTAAGAAATTCGTTGCTCTAAGAGAAACATCCCTAAGAAAGGATCGAATTAAGAAATTCGTGTTTTAAGAAAAACAATCCTTTAAGAAAGGATCGAATTTGAGAAATCCATTGCTTTAAGAAAAACACCCCTAAGAAATGATCGAATTAAGAAATACATGTTTTAAGAAAAAACATCCATAAGAAAGGATCGAATTAAGAAATTCTTGTAAAGGATCGAATTAAGAAATCTTATTCAATGCGTTTTGTTTAAAATAAACAAAATAATATGATGATATGAGTTAGCATGCCAAAATTTTGTTGTAAAAGCGCCAATGATGAACGTATTTTAAAAGTGCATAATTTATGGTCTTTGTTCTCTTTAAAAAGTCAATAACTACAACCATTCATCAAATCTACCCCCAAACTTTTATTTAAATTCATTCCTTTCTATTAAATCTTGAATTAAGTGACCAAGATCGTAAGTAAAAGGAAAGAATCATTAAAAGTTCTTATGCAAGATCTCATCTATTCCAACTTGAACTCTCTGTGCCAAAACTTTTGTTGTCTCCGCGGACAATGATGCCCTAAGAAACTACCTAAAGTTGCTCTTCACAATCCCAAATGATGTATGGCTCCCAAGCATTCATAAATAGAAAATACCCTTTGCATAAATATATGTTTTTCTTATCTTTTAACGAAGGATGCCCTTTTAGATTTGCATATAGAACCTTGAGACCAAGATCTTAATAAAAAAAAAGAAAAGAGAAAATAGGATGCCCGGATATCAAATGTTTAGATTCGACCCACCGGTGACCAACAACTTGTCTCTGCCCATAAATGGCGATATTTAGAGTTGTGAAATTCTGCCCAGTTAACTTGTTCATCCCTCATGATTATGGTTTTATTTGAATCTTATTTTCCCTTCTAGTTCTCATTGTTTTTCTCCAATCATTCCAGTTTTCAAATTTGCTTAACACATTGAGTGTAAAAATATCAATTTAAAAATTTTAACATGAATATACTTTCAATTACAATTAATATAATGCAGTGCCTAAAAAGAGTCATCTCTGGTGCTAAGTAAGAACAAGTTTATCATAGCTGTTCAGAAAATGCGCTTATCGAGGATGCTCAGAGACTTATTTGATTGTTCAATTTTAGGGTTTTAATCTTGAGGAATCTTTGGAAGGCATTTTTGAATGGGTTCCTTAATTGTTGGAATTCTTCTTAACTATGTAATTGTTCATTTATTTAATTTATGTTCTCTTCTTTTTCTTTTAAATGTTTGAGTTTTTTAAAAATTAAAGCAATTTAATAGTCTTTCCAAGAAGATTTTTTATCGAACATCAAAGAGTAGTAATCTTGTTGAAAAGCCCATTTTACTAAATATTTGTGAAAAATCACAAAAATTAATGCCACGTTCTGCATATGATATCCAGGGACCTACTTCATGTTTACATATATATGATTTCAAGGTCATTGCATGTTAAGCAAAATCATTTTATTAGAAAGAAAAACCATGGAACATAACATATACCACCACAAAATTGATATCTTTGGTCAAGTGGTAGCTAAGAATATATTACTTCAAGAATATATAATCAAGGAAGCTTAAAACATGAGCTCCTATACCTTGAAATCAGCAAGTCTGTTCAAAACTTTATTTAATTTCATTTTTTAAACCTTATTCTTTAGAGCCCACAATTCTCGTAAAGTCTAAAATTAACATTTTAACCATGTCGGGATAAGGAGGATCTTTGGTTTGGACTAAACTAAGGTTAGTTAAGTTTCCTTTCAACCTAGTAAAAATTCCAAATGTTGAGGTTGAGCTGTATAATGGAGGTTCATGATGATCGACATAATAAATGATAACCTACCATATAAACACGAGAATCATAAAAATGTGGTTTATTTGTAGGGGCCTCTTGTCTTTCTCTTTTTGTTCGGGTTTTTTGACCTACTCTCCCATTGCGACCATATTAAATGATGGCTATCATTGGTGTTCCCTTCAAAGAATATATTAACATTTCATTTCAAAGAATCTATGAACATGGGAGAAATCTCATTCATGAAAAAGTTGTCTCTTTTGTCACCATATCTCGCTTGAACTTGTGTACTCACGGCTCTTATTGTGCTTTGCTCCAAACCTTAAGCATGAGCGGTTTGGGACCATATGATTTATGTGCTTATTAGAGCCTTGGCCAAATCTCTCCCTGACCTAATTTGAAACTGATTTTAAACTATCTTGAAAGCTAAATGAAATGGGTTTCAAAACTTACGCACTAATTGTACCAAATCCCATAACTTCAAAAAAATGATTATTGTGTTTAGTGGTTTAGTGGGGGTGGTCGTCCCATCAAACTACTCAAATCGGGTCTTGAACTTGTGTATGGGACTTTCACACTTTGGGGACCAAACTAAGCTCTTTAGCGTTCGGGTCTATTGTTTCCTCAAATACCCAAAAATGGGATATTGTCTTAACCTGTCATAAAATGTTTATTTCATCAAAATCCAGGATACCATTTTTCCAATTTTATATTTTTTTGTTGGGGTTTTAGGCGCATGTCACAAATGAGGGCTCCTTCATGGAGGGTTGAATTGTAGGGTTGATAAGATCGAGTATAACGAAGGAAAGTTGTTAACACTATTGAGGTTGTCTTAAAGCCCCGGATTGTAATAATCGGATGTCTCTTTCATCAATCTGTTGGGACATGATGATAGTGTCCATAATTAAATTGAGATCGAAGAAATCTTGACAAAACTTTCTTCCATTTTGTCTTTTCATCGGGTGGCTAGTGTGAATTGCGAAATCTTTAAGGTGTGGGGAACCCCTCACAATTAATTTTTGTTGTTTATTCACAAAAAGACATGATACATGCCTTTTGAAATGCATGGGACTGTATAAAAGCATGTATAAGTTGAATAAAGTTGATCCCATTGGTGGTCAACCATGACTCCCACAAAAAAGCCCATAAATGAGTAGCCACGAATTGTAAATTCTTCAATGGTTAAAATAGCCAAAAGATTCTTAATGTTTTGACCGTTAAAAGAAATGAAGTGGTTTCGGCTTTCGTGACTAATGTCCATAAGTTGGGCAACTTCTTGCCCCCGAACTATATTGTATTAGTGTCTAGGTCTTGAATAAATGGCTATCATCACAAAGAATTTTGTGAATAACTTTGAACTATAACTCCTATATTGATCAAAATTTGACTATCTTCTTCCTAATACTGAATAAATCACGACGCACTTTCATTAAACTAGTGGACTCCATAATTATTCTACTGCTTCCTTTTTGGTTTCTAAAATCGTCTGTTTTGTATTCTCCTACAATTAATTTAAAATTTGGTTATACATGCGAGTAAATTTAAAGGGTCTCGTTATTCGAAAGTAAACAGCAATACCACCTTCACTACATTTGAAACTGGCCGCATTTACTCCCGAATAAAGAGGCACCGCATTAACATAATTTAAATATCCGAATGCGATTAAACATGGCAAATATAGAGGCCTAAAACAATTTACAAATAAAGGGGTTCGAACAATCAAATCTCAACATACAAAGCCATACAAAAATTACACTAAATATATATAGCGAAGTATTGTACATATATATATATATATATATATATCCATAAATATACATATTATGCTATATATATATCCATAAATATACATATTATGCATAAATATAAAAAACTAGGTTTTGGCAGTATCCATATTATTATATACATTCAAGCTATGCAATATGATATTTATGTACACATATTATATAGGGAATATCTAAAATACATATACATATTAAAAAAACAAATATTATATACAAAAAAACAAATATTATATTATCATATACTAAAAAGCGATTATAATATATATCTATATATCATCTACTACGCGAAAACAAATAATGTATACCATATAATGTATATATAACATATGACATATATTATAAAAACTACGTGAGCAAAAACACAAACAATAAAATAAATGCAAAGGCACAAATATACATTACATATGACATATACATAAAAGATATAAAACATAGTATAAACGAAAAAAACTACAACATGGTAAAGCAACAAATATTAAATAAAAACTGAAAATTCAAATATGCATGAAAGGGGGCAAAAAGGGGATTTTACACCGGATTTAGGACTTAATTAAACAAAGACTGAAACTGGAAGGACCAAACTGGAAAATAACCCATTTGAAAATTGATTAAGTTAAAAAAACAGGACCAAATTAAAAAGCGGGTGAAAGCTAGAAAGACTCGGGTTGTAATTAAAAAAGACGAAAGGTTTTTTAAAAAAAATCAAAAACAAGGAATGGCTAAAATGAGAATAAACCATTTTCAAATCCAAGTTAGACTTAAATCAGGACTACATTGCAAAATTTAAAAACATTAGGGACCTATAACGTAATTTAAAAAGAAAAAAGCCCCTAGGGCGTGAATATGAAAGAGCGGAAGGTTTTAAAAATGAGATGACCCATTTGTTTTTTTAAAACACATATAAAACCCAAAATGTTTGCTGAAAATAGAAAAAAAACACTTCATTCTCTCATAAAGCAGATAACCTCACCCATTCTCTCTTATATGGATGAACGACGTCGTTCATCAAGCCAATATTCCAGAAACCGGTAACCTCCCACCGCATCTGCCGCCGCTCGACGGTGGCTAGCGAATCCCCAAGCAAACCAAAACCACCTCTAAACCTAGATCTGAAAAATGTCGAAACCCTTTTTCGTATTTTTTAAAACATAAACCGTTCCCCTTTCTATCGAAGCTAAGAAACCCTTTCCTCGACTGCTCGGCTCACCATTAACGGCATCAAGGCCTTAGGATTATCGCCTAGAGAAGTCGCGGCCGCCGGAGAAAGAAAGGTAAACTCTAAAAAAAACCTAGATCTAGCATTTTGTATTTTTGTTTGCATGCAAAAAAAGAACACTAAACGAATATACCTCTAAAAGCCTCTGAGTCTTTTTGATTTCCGTATTACTTTTCAAAAACTGTCGTTACAATATGTGTGTGTTTGGCTTTATAACAAAACGTTTGTTACATGCGTAAGAAGAAAGAAAAAAACTTGTTGCAATCTCATCTGGAATCCACCGAATTCCACTGCAATCTTTGTTATTTTGTTTAATCTGCCTTTTGTGTTTCTCACTAATGTTGGATCTGCTTTGGGTTGCATGGTGGACGTGGTCGGGCGGGAGAAACGGGGACCAGAGAGAAGTTATTGGTTTCGGCAGTCGAGGAGTCAGATGAACCCAGGCATCAGGGGCGTGGAAATCCAGGGCGTCACACGTGCAACACGCGAGCGTATGGGGGGAGCGGGAAAACCGCGCGTGGGAGCGTGCCGATTCTGGAAGATTCCCAGCTTCCATCCTGGCCGTGCGATGAAGTCTTGATCTAACAATTGCTATACAATGTGGCGCTGGAGCAGAATATCTCAATTAGGGTTTCTATCCACGGATGCAATCTGGACCGTTAAATCATAACATAATCTAACGGCTAATGCCCGACTTTGCAAGGATGAAACATATTAGGGCATATCAAAAATTAGGGTTATAAAGGTTTTGGGCCATATCGGGCTATGTAATCAATATATTTTATGGGTTTTAATTTATGTAAATAGACTATTAAGACAATTGGGCTTTTATTTATTTTATGTTTTTATATTTTTTTGTTTTGTTTGCTCTTGGTTTAATAATAATAATAAGATATAATAATAATAATAATAAAATCATAATAATACTAATACGCAAACATCAACATAGTAATAGTAAGACAATAACAATAACATTAACATTAGGATAATATAATAATACTAAACAAGAACAGATGATAATAATATTTTTGTATGTGTGTTTTTTTCCCCTTATAAATATTAACAAACCAATAATAAGTATAGTGATTAACACTAACCAAGCATAATTATTTTTTTTTGTTTTTTTAATTGTATGTAGATAATAAATAGATAATACTTATTAGTATTTATGGGGTTTCTAAAACATAATGACATAATAATAATAATAATAATAATGTTTTTGTTTTTGTTCAATTAATAAATAATAGATAAAATATTGATATATTAATTAATATATATAAAAGGGTAAAAACAACTAAAGCCCATTATTAAAAATGCTAACAAAATAAAAAATAACGGGTTAACACCCTGGATAAGATTAGTGACTACACACACAACAAGAACCATAGTTACCACATAGCACACAGCTCTAACCCAAAACCATAGCCCTATGGTTTCTATCAATTATTACGCCACCCCATTAGGTTTATCAACTTGTTAACATGTTATGAAAGTAAACATTAGCCATTCTCATTAATCTTCTCATTAGTCATGGAGAGTCGATTATATAGGCGTCTCTTCAGCACACAGCAAGGACCCTGATTACCACACAACATCATTCGATCCACCTAGATCCCTATGGGTTATTATCTCACATAATTTACCCAAATAATTACCAAGTTATTAACCATGTATTTTACATACGAGGTTAAAACATCAATTTCTCAGTTTTACCATTCATTTTATACCTTAGAGAACCCCTTGGACCCTTTATCTTGAATTATAGAACCCTTGAACTCAGAGTCTAATTCCTTGGGCAGATTGCTCTGCGCGTACCGATACTCCTATATGGGTATCGATACGACCCTCTTGGTATTGGTACTCCTCCACGAGTACCGATACTCAAATTATATTCGAATGAAAAGCTGAACAGCCCGTACCGATATGCTCATCCGCATATCGATACCTAGTACCAGTACCCTTACCCTCATATCGATCCTAAACCTCAATGGAACAGTGGTACCGATACGCCCTCTTGCGTACCGATACGTCAACTAGCTACTGGAATTTCAAACACAGCAGGGGTACCGATACACGAGAAGTCGTACTGGTACGCCCTACATAAAAACTGATCCTTTCCTAGGGAGCAGTACCGGTACCCTTACCCCTGTACCGGTACTCAAACCCAAAACTCGGGTCTGGAGTTCAAAAATCTCATCTTTAACCCCCAATTCAAACTAGTAAACCTCCAAACTCAACCTAAAATTTATGGAAGGTGTTTAGGGTCGATTTCTACCAATTTTAAGCCTTATTAACATCAAATCTTGAAATTACCATTAAAGAGCAACCAATGTTTCATCTCAACCAAAACACTATAAACATGCAACAATGTCTATCTTCATGATTTTCAGGAAATTATAGGAGTTAGTAGTGTACTAACCTTGGATTAAAGCTGATGAAGAGGCCTTCAATAACCCATTCTCGTTCTCCTTCTTCAACCCATCAAAACATCTTCCCCCACCATTCCAAATGAATCTTACCTTGGATAAAAGATCTTGAGATGCTGAACAAACTTCCCTTCTTGCCCCAAACGAGATTCTTACTCAAACTCTTAAAGATTTGACCTTAAACTTTGGGTTCTTGGTAAGGAAATGAGAGTAGAAGGGGAAGGGGGCAAGAGGACCAAGATGATCTCATAAGGTTCGCTTTTCTACAGAGAAGATTAAACACCACCAGCCTCTTTCTCATCCATTTATAAAATTACCATATTACCCCTCACAATTCCCATCCTAAACCAAGCCCAACAACAATGGCAAGCCCGAAAAGGCTCCTGAAAGCCCAACACTCAGCCTAAAGGCGAGGCCCACGCCTCGGGTTAACCCGACTCTCAGACTCCAAAATCCGGGTCGTTACAAAATTTGTTAAAGTTAACGGTCAACATTGGTCAAAGAGTCAAATTAATTTTTTTTCTTGAGCTTGAGGGCTTAATTGGGTGCAAAACAATTATGGGCTTAATTGATTTTCTTGTAAAAGTTTAAGAGCTTATTGAGCCCTTAAGGCATTTTTAAATAGTAATCTTGACTTATTTGAGTGCAATTTAAAATTAATCAAATAATTAGAAGGATTCAAGATAAATTTCATAATATGTTAAGCTCTTTGGTTTTAGTTTAGTTTAATCTCTATTCCAATTTAATTATTTTCAAATTGTGTTCATGATTTATTTGAATGTAAGTTTTAAAATTAATTAATTGGTTTCATAATTAATTTAGGATTACTATTAGAATAATTTAGTTAATAATATATCTAAATGCTTTATATTTTTCATAATTTAGGACTTTTTAGGTTAGAACTTTAATCTTTAGTGGGCTTTTGTGTGTTTATTTTATACCTTAGTATGACATGCATTTAAAATTGTCATCCATTGAATAAATACTTAGGGTTTAATGAATTTAATCTAAATGCTTACATTTTTAGTTTAATTTGTTTAAAAGAATATCTTTGGCTTATTTGGATATTGTCTTTAATCCAATTAAATTAATAAATGTTTGTCTTTAAATTAAATTATTTACTCCCTATTATTTAACTCAACAAACTTTTAATCAATTAATTCTAATAATAAAAATGAGGTATTTATTAATGTGAGTATTTGGGTTGTAATATCTAGGCTTATTGAATATCGATCAAATACTCATATTAATTTATATTGTCTAAAGGTAATTCTTAATTGGTAAAATCTAATAATCCATAAGATTCATGATTACGTTTGCATCATGCATAAAGATAATATTTTTAATTCGAACCATAAATTAAACGACAGTCAAGCTCATTGATGTTGGTTTAATCTATGGTCCGAATTTAAGAACACACTTATTAATTAAATAAATAATTAATCAAAACCCACCAAATATTAAAGCCCGCTTGATTAAAGCTTGTATTTGATAAAGAATATTTAATTAAAGCCAATTTAAATTTCAACAATTTCTATCGATAAACGCAACACATGATTTTGGTACCGATATCGGACGTTGTGGGGTGCTAATCCTTTCCCACACGTAGGGGTGTTCAAAAATATCTGATCCGACCGATCCAATTCGAAAATATGAATATCCGATCCAATTTTTATTTTTGGATCAGATATATGATCTGATTTTTTATTTTTTGGATCGGATACGGATCATAATATTTCAAGTTTCAGATTACTCGAAAATTCAAATATTCATAGATATAAATCTTGCTATATTTAGTAACTTAATGTTTATTATATCCGAAAAATCAAAAAATCAAACTTTTTATAGATGTTGATCTTGTTATATTTGACAATTTGTTGATTTTTGTATTCGAAAAAACCAAAATTTTCATAGATACGACCACCAAATTCGAAAAATACTTAAATCAAACTATATATTTGGATAACCAGATGTCTGATATCCGAATATCAGGATATTTGATTTTTTCGGACCGGATACGGATCGCTATTTTACCGATCTAAAATTTTAAATATCCAATTTTTTGGATAGGATTCGATCCGATATCCGAAAATGAACACCCCTACCCACACGTGACTCCCGAACTCTTAAAAACGAATCTCTGGTTTTATTTTATGGTTTCGGTCTACTAAAGTGACCGATGGCGATTCTAATATACAAAACGATTTTAAAATTCACATAACCCCAAAATTTAAATTGCAGAGCAAAGAGTCATCGTGACACCTTTATATATACTTAGTAATGATATTAAAAAAATTAATTTTCATAATCTAATTAATATTAACATATATAAAATATTAATAACGAATCACCCCTAGTGCATTGTTTCTCGTATTTATTTTTCTTCTCCAATCAAGTGACACATGTCACCACATGATTGGAGGAGAAAATAATTTTATTTAATTAAATAAAAGTGTTTAATCAGATGGTGGCATGTGTCACCATCCGATTCAATATTAAAATTATTTTTATATTAAACTTAGGACTAAATTAATTATATGTGCAAATATAAATGACTAAATGTATAATTCTACTAATTTTCATTCATTGCCACAACATTATTTCCATTAAAGTTGACGGCTAGTGACTTGATTGAGGGCACTTTAATAGTTCGGTGGTCAAAAGCAAATCGACACAATAATTTAGTGGTCATAAGTGTAGTTTACTGAAACAGAAAAAGATAAAAACAAGTATCATTCAAACCATTTACACTAAGGAAAATGGAAGAAAAAAATTCCACAAATCAAACTTTTTTTAATGATTTAGTAGATTTACATAAATAATTTACCAAACATCACATATGATTCCAAGAAAAACAACACTAAAGAATTTTTATGATTCAAAGTATTAAAAAAACACTAGATTTCAACGATAAACAAAATCATTTGACCCAAAACACTAGAATAATTTGAATGCTTCAATGTTGTAACAAGGTCATCTTCTGTTGGTTTTTATTACATGCTTCCTAAATAATAACAAGGTCAAGGTTCCTCTTTTTGGTTTTTATTTTATGTGAAATCAAATGAAAGTAGGAACAAATGATCAAATAGCTTTATCTTTATAACACAAATCAACATGCACAAACATAATTTAAAAAATGAGAGGACAAATGTATAATTAATTTATTTTACGTTTGGTTTTTACTAACTTCAGTTTGGGATTTGGTTTTCAAACAAAATTTGCAGTCAATGGTTTGTTTTTTTGTTTCGTTTCGTTTAAAGAGATGTTATAGATAAGAAATCAGGGAGCCAGAAGACGATGGCAAGAAGGGAGAAAGAAATGAAAAATGAATAATTTTTTTAGAATTATGACCAAATAAAAATAAAATATAAAAGTTAAGGTTAAATTTGTTTTTTGTGAAGTCTATAAATTGCCACTTTAACTTCTAAACCCGGCCAAGAAGAAAGAGCCAAATTTAAGAAATCACCTTTGAAAACTTTGACCTCACAAAAACCAATTTATTTATAACAAATCATTTAACTTTTTTATAAAAAATATTTTATAAATTCGTTATCATCTATTAAAATATTAAATTCATAAATATAATAAAATATTTAGTTCAATAATAAAAACATGCATACTGAAAGTATCCTCAAAACCTAAATAGTCTATAGTCCAAATTACAACCCAAAACTGATAAAAAAATATAATAAGAATAATAATAATAATTTAAAATTTGTGAGTCCGTACTGATGAAGAAATAAAACGGAATACGCAAAAGACCCTCCAAGTACTAGGTCGCCTAGAGTCAGGAATCTGAAAGATAAGCTATAAGGGAGTGAGCTATTAAGCCCAGTGTGTCTCTAAGTGCAACAATCATAAAACACTGTTTCACAAAAATAACACAAGGTAAAAATATGTCATTATAAAACACAGTTTATGAGATGATACTAATAAATAGTTACACTACCCAACTACTAACGCCAATCACAATGGTGGCAGAGTCAACCGGTCACAATAGAGGTAGTTCCCCCACACCCCTTATTTCTCCAATCACAGTGTGGTCAAACCACTTCTTCCTCCGTACAACCCATCTCATACATGATAAAATAATATTTATGATCACATTGTTAACACAGTTGTATCCTACTAAAATACGAGCACAAACAAAGAATACACCTCTAGCGGCCAAAGCTTTAACGTCGATGCTGACGCCTCCCACGGTCTGAACTAGCTCTAAGTCTAGTTGAGTTAGAACCTACGAAGTAAAGTTTTAAGTTAAATTCACATTATATCGAAATTATTACTATGTCACCTAAACGAACAATGCTAAAAACTCACGTGTATCTCTCGCAAAAGATGCATGAGAAGGCTGAACATGAGGAGGTTGTGGTAAAACGTCGTTCTCAGAATCAATGTCATCTGAAACACATAAGTAAATCTCATTAAATCTCATACACAACTCCTTGTATTTCTCAAAAATATATTACAATTAACAAGTCTATCAATTCGGGTTTAAATTAGACGAAATAGACTACAAAAATAAACTCAGGACGTCGAGAAATGTCAATATCAAATTAGTTAAAAAAGTCAACAATCAATGTTAACTTTGACCGGTCACGCTAAGATCATCATTGGTCAGCACTGATGTCACTATCCTGTCAGTGCTGATGTCATTGCTCTGGTCAACGGGTCTGTTCAAAGTCAAATCCGATTCGGTCGCAAAGAATTATGCCGGTTCGGTTAGAGGTTTGGTTCACTCGCTAACTCGGTCTGGTTCACTGACCCCATGGGTCTGCTCAATCCATGGCCATACGGTCGACCCTCACCTTGGGCTCACTTCGGTACTACCCACGTTTGGGCCTCACCATCTGGTCTACCCTCAGCCCACACTCACCTCACACTCACCACCCACACACACTCACAGCCCCCACGCACAACCAACCCACCAGATTCTCCACTTAGATACTAGGGTTCCCAGTACTCAGAACGGCGGCGAACCACGACTAAACCAGGTCGGCGACGGAGAAGGGTGAACCACTTAGAGATCTCAACCCCAACCAAAGATTTAAAATAAAACAAAACTTGACCACAACCGAAACTCAACACAAAGGAAGAAAAACATAACCTAAGGTTTACCCAAACTTACTCAAAAACAAACGGACGGGGGAGGCTAATGGCGGTGCAAGGAAAATGAAGGGTTTTCGGTCCTATTTCACACGAAAGGCGATTTGTTATGCGGAGATAGGGCACGGGTTTGGTTCGCAAGGGTACAAGGAACACAAAGAGAGGAGCGGTGAGAAATATGGACGGCGATATTCACTTCTCCGTGGCCTGATCGGAGACGCAAAAGATAGAGAAGGGTCACAGCAAAACGAGATGGAGAGAGAGATGAAAGGATGAGCGGCTGATGAAGTAAGGGAAAAGTGAGAGTTGAAAAGCCTAGGGTTTTCTTTTAAAAATTGGAATTTAGTATTCATTCGGAATGGGCAAAAAGCAAGACAAGGACCCCATACATTCCGCTTCCCAAAAGAGTCTTCAAGCCTAGATTTATCACAATTAGGTCACTAAAATTGATTTAACTCAAATAAATCCTCATATTAAATAATTAGGGTTGTTAGGTTTTACTTCCCAAATTCAAGGGTTCTAAATTGGGAATTTGAAATTAGAGTTAGGGTTTTTAATTAAAATTTGAGTGTGTTACAGTCACATCACCTTTTGCTAAATTTTTAACGACAAGAAAAATTGTTATTTTTAAATTTAATGGACCAATTTATAATTTTTTATAGTCGAAGAATAAAAAAAGTTCTATAATCAGGCTTTTTATGATATTTAACCTAAAAATAATTGTTATGCCTTTAGAATGTAAGCGCACGGGGAGTTTTTCTTTGGCATAAAGTCAAAAATACCCTTAATGTTTGATCGAATAATTATTTTGGTCTTTATTCATTTTTGAACCAATTTAACCTAAACGTTTCATTTTGAGTCAAAATGGCTCCTCTACAGATGAAAACTGTTAGTAAAATGATGATAAAAAACTTGAAATGACTTGATAGAATGACACGCCATAAGAAAAATATATTTTATATTTCGTATATTTTTATAAAAATATTTTTTGACTAATGTGTCATTATGTAAAGTCAACAATTTGCCTATATGACACTGCTATCACAATATGCACTGTCATGGAGGTTTGTAACGTTATTTGTAGTTATTTATCGTCAATTGACTGACAGTTTTCATCCACATAAGGGTCACTTTGATCCAAAATAAAATTATTAGGAGTTAAATTAGTTAAAAAATAAAAAACAAAATAATTATTCATATAAACGTTAGGGTATTTTTTATAATTATATTTTTTCATTTTCTCCCCCTTTAAAGGAGGGAAAAAACTTTGATATACAGACCGTGTAAACTTTAGTTTATACGTGCCTTTTAGTTTTAAGAGTTAGGATTTTAGTTTAGGGTTAAAGGTGTAGGGGTTTAGGTTGTAGGGTTTAGAATTTAAGGTTAGTGTTTAGAATTTAGTCTATAGAGTTTAAGGTTTAGGGTTTAATTTTTTAGGATTAGAGTTAAGAATTTAAAATTTAAATTTTTATAGTATAAATATACAGACTTGTGTAAAATTAATTTTACACAAATATGTGTCAAAATTTTACCCTTAAAATGGAGATAGCTGGCAGCCCCCATTTGCATGATAATGCATTATTTGATTCACATTGTGTGGGCCATTTTATCACCCCATTTATTGCCCACTTTTTCCATTTCTCATGCATTGTGAGGTAAGCTAAAGCTAAGCTGGCCTAAACTTTTGCCTGTTTTTCATTTTCTAGTAGGATAACTATAAAAATGGACTTTTATACTATTTTTATTTTATCATATTCATGCACTTTTATTTTAAAAATTAATTCCTATTAAAATTATATTTTGTGTTTTTATTATAAGATAGATATATAAAAGTTCATTTTGATATAGAAATAATTCATATCGTATAAAAGAACTCAACAAGTATTTTAGTGAAAAAATAGATGATATTCATTTTAAGAGACACGGGTTCAAACCTCTTTTATCTGCAAGGTGCGCATTGTCAAATGGCTAAAAATATGTATAAACACATACTTACCCTCCTCTTTCCGATAATCCCCACCACCGTCTCCACCGCCACAGCTTACTCTCCGCTTCTCTTTTCTCCGTCGGGGGAGGCGCTGCCTGGGAGAAACAGGTCCGACGCTCTTCCACGCCGTGTAGGCCCAATGGGTTCTCTGTTTTGGTCACCGGCGCCGCCGGGTTCGTTGGTTCCCACTGTTCCCTGGCTTTGAAAAAACGAGGCGATGGGGTTCTGGGTTTAGACAATTTCAATAGCTACTACGACCCGTCTTTGAAACGAGCCAGGCAAAACCTTTTGAAGAAGCATGAAGTGTTCATCGTCGAGGGTGATTTGAACGATGCGCCATTGTTAAGCAAGCTGTTCTACGTTGTGCCCTTCACCCACGTTCTTCATTTAGCGGCGCAGGCCGGCGTACGTTACGCCATGCAAAACCCGCAATCTTATATTAGCTCCAACATTGCCGGCTTCGTTAACTTACTTTAAATAGCCAAAGCGACCAATCCTCAGCCGGCCATTGTTTGGGCATCGTCAAGCTCCGTTTATGGACTCAACACCGAAAACCCATTCTCCGAAATAGACCGGACCGACAAACCGGCAAGCCTTTACGTTGCCACGAAGAAAGCCAGCGAGGAAATCGTCCACACTTACAACCACATCTACGGCCTTTCCCTAACCGGCTTAAGATTCTTCACGGTTTACGGTCCCTGGGGAAGGCCAGACATGGCTTATTTCTTCTTCACTAAAGACATCCTACAAGGGAAGTCGATCGAGATTTACAAGACGCATGATCAGAAAGAGGTGGCGCGCGACTTCACCTACATCGACGACGTGGTGAACGGGTGTCTGGGGGCGCTGGACACGGCGGAGAAGAGAACGGGGAGCGGAGGGGAGAAGAAAGGGGTGGCTCAACTGAGGGTTTACAACCTGGGGAACACATCGCCGGTGCCGGTGGGGCGATTGGTGTCGATCCTGGAAGGGTTGCTGAAGACGAAGGCCAAGAAACATGTGATAACGATGCCAAGAAATGGGGACGTGCCCTTCACACATGCCAATGTGAGTTGGCCCACAGGGATTTCGGGTACAAGCCCACCGCGGATTTGCCCACTGGGTTCACGAAATTTGTGAAGTGGTACGTCGGTGTTATTATGGGATTCAACCGAGGGCAAAAAAGGAAACTCATCCCACCAATGAATCAGGTTGAGATGAGAACATTATCGATGGGTTTTTTTTTTTCTTTATAATTTTAATTATTGAAAATTGTGTGTTTTTGGTCCTATGATGTAAGAAGAAAATGGACAAAAGTGTTGTTAATGTAGCGTATAGATTATTATTTGATAATATAGAAATGGATAAATGTGAATTAAAAGAAGTGTAGAAATGTGAAGATGAAGTGTAATAAGGTCTGCCAGAAAGGATGCAGATCTGGACAGTTGATTTCCATATAAAATAGACAGGGAAAAAATCATGATTTGAACAAATCATGGGGACGGCCAGATTCTTCTTTATTGCAACTTAATCCCGTTTTGATTTTGGTATCTTTTAGTAACTATATTTTAATTTGGATGTAATCTCTGTCAAAATAAAGTATAAGCGTTAATTTTTTTTTTGGTTTGAATGGATTTCATTTTTTATTTATCAATCTCTTATCCAAACAAATTTTTTTACCTAAATAATACTTTTCTAATGAACACGTCACTCACGACTGCAAGTTTTAAAAAAAAATTATATTTTTTTTATTAAACTCATCGTGTTTGGAAGGTGGGTTCAATTTTTTATATATACTTTTGTTGATGTCGAAATGAGGAGATACTGAATAAGGGAGGTAGAGATGAAAAACATGATGGTTGATAGTGATTTTAGACGTTTCACCCCTGTAGAATTAGGGTAAAGAGTCGCAGTCAATACAATGGTCAAAGTAAAAAAGATGAGAGGAAGAAGAGAGAAGTACAACTTTCTTAATTCAGTCTTGTTCTGACGTATCATGTCTCTTTTTAGACTTCTCTCTCTTATTGAAGGCGTGGGTATTTAGATCCCGCGGTACTACTGGTGATTGGACGACGTCAGACCATGTAACAGTCTCTGGATGAGTTGACATAGACAAGCTCAACCTTCGAGTATTAGGCTTTGCATATCAATCACGTAGGTGTGGTTACTGTAGCGCATGATAATGTCTATTCCCAAGATAGCTTGGGGGCTCCGATAATATTGATATCTAGAAGGGCTCAACTTGGAAGGGTTGCTGTCGTGAGTTTCCCGAGAGCGTACCAAATATGGAGGTGGTGAGGGGTACTTTTGAAATAATGCAGAAGAAAAAAATTTGGGTATAACACTTGTTCTTTCACAGTTATAAGAGTACCATAAAGTGGTACAAGTCGAACTATTTTTAGGAAGGTATCATAGGGCAGCCACCCGGGTACGATAGCTCCGGAAGGTATCGAATTTACAAAAATAATTAGTATGATTGAATATCCATGGACCATGGTGCCTCAGTAAGTCGAAGTGTTTTATCTGAAATTTTCTTTCGTAAAAGGAAAATGTTGCCTTTAAAAAAATAAACACCTCTCAAATTTCTCTTCATAAGAAAGTTTGGGTTCTTAATGATCCTCTAGGCTTGTTTCGCCACCAAAACTTTATTAAAGTTCTTAAGGTCTTTGGATCCAAGTTCTCCATCATCTTTAGGCTCACAAAGCTTTCCTAACTACCCAGTGAATTCCTTTACTGTTATTTTTTTATGGTTCCACCAAAAGTTCGTAATAATAGAATTGATCTCATTACAAAAAGTTGAGAGAAGAAAAAATATTACATAACATATGATGGGATAGCAGTGACCACAACTTTGATCAAAACTTCTTTGTCAGTTTATGAAAGAAAATTTAATTTCTATCCGAGTTCGGTTAAGAATGAAGCCAAGAGCTTTTTTTTTTAATTTTTACCCTAAATCAAAGGAAGACCCTAATACTTACTTTCTTCCTATATAAGATTGAACCCCTAATAAGTTAGTTAAATGTTGTCTAGAGTTTAGACTCAAATTTGATGGAACCTCCCTCCATGCCCTGAAAATTTATTAAAATTCATTGTCTGTTACGTAACAGCTTGAAAATTGTGAAGGATACGCTTCATGTTGTCATGGTTTGTTTGGTCGATTTTTGTATAAAGAATACAATCATCAACAAGCATCAAGTGATTAATAGATGGACACCTTCTGTCAATTCAAAAGTAAAAAAAAAAAGCCCAAGATAAATGTGTAAATAGTTTTATTAAGCTACTTAAATAGTAGTTGGAATAACTTCTTGATTATGATTGTAATAGACCCAACTGGTCTGGGCCTTAATCAAACCATTACCCTAACTGAACCAACCCAAACCATTACCCTAACTGAACCGGCCCAAACCATGCCCAATACCTTACTCGGATCCAGACCCATAACCCAACCCAAACCAAAAAATCCTAAGTTCTAAATATACCCTAAACCTAATTTTAATGCCCATGCCTCTACCTTCAGCCGCCGCTCAAGTCGCGCCGCCTTCTTCATGGAGCCATCGTCGGTGCGGTCAAGCCACCGCCGTCTGAGCCGTCCCCCATTTCAAACTATAACCCCTAGAATCCCTAAAACGGACCCTAAATCCTCAAATCTAGTTTGAATCCAAAAACCCAATAATAATAATAATAATAATAATAATAATAATAAACTAAATCTAACCTAAGCCTGTCAGTCCGTCACCTAGCCATACCCTATTCTGATAAATTCAACAACCCGGCCATACTCTACCCCGAGCTAAAACCCCAAATTTCGAGATTTCAATAGAGAATAAATCAAGTCGACCCTCCCCCTCATCCTCTATAAATCAAGCTGCAACCAGGAAAAGAAGGAGAGGATTACACGCGCAAGATTTAGAGAGAAATATCAGAGAAAAAAAGTGGGAAGGGAGTTCGAATCCAAGAAAAAAAGTTAAAGAAAAAATACCTAGGATTTTTATTTGAATATTGAAGATTGAGTGCCGGTTCCACTACCCTAGCCTTATGGCCGCCAGACGAGTGGCCGTATCCTCCAAGGACGGCAGCGCGGCAGGGAAAGTTTGAACCCTAGGGTTCTTGTGCTCTGAAATTTCAGAGAAACTGGGATTTTGGTTTATTTTTTTCGGGTTTGAGTGAAAGAATGATTTTTTTTTGTATAAAATACCCTTTTAGGCCATGTATAAAACGGCGTCGTTTTAGGCGCCTATAACACAGCCCAAAATGGCACCGTTTTGCCCCTATACCCGCACCGATGACCAGACCCGGGGAGGATCCGCGAAATTTCAATGAAAATGGGATAATTATGTTCTAGTCCTTCCGCTTTTAATTCCTTTTCAATTTCGCTCTTATACGTCATGGTTTATTTCTTTTCTGTAGCATTTAATTTCTATTTTGTTGCAATACTTATATGTTGTATTTAAATTTATCACCTTATTTCTGTTAGTTTATGTTTATTTCCCTATATTTTGCATCAGTTTCATTTAGTCCAGCGGTATTTAACATTTATGCCATATAATTAAATATTAATGCATTTTAGTCCTTAATATTTAGTTTTATGTTGTTTTAGTGTAATCCATGCATCATCGTTATTATTATTATTATTAGTATCATTATTATTATATGTATATATTATTATTTTACTAAATAGATTATTCTTATATATTATATATTAATATTACATATATAAGATATACGTATATATATATATATTACATATAGTTTATATTTCCATGTATAGTAAAATTTTTATATATTTTATATAATATGTACATATAAGCCTTTATGTGTATTTGTAAAAATAAAGTACAATATTTTTTATTACCACATGTATAAAAATAATCATAAATACTCATTTTTGAAAAATATACACATAAACTACTAACTACATAAGTTTTTTAAATATCAAATATATTTTATCTTAAACATTATATTTTAAATAACAATAGATACTTATTTTGTTAAAATAATAAATATATATAAAACTACTAACTTAATATATATATATAGGTATATTTTAATAAATAATACATATATGTATTTTACTTTAAATATTATATATATAAATAATAATAAATAGTTATTTTTGTAAAAAATAATATATACATATATAAACTATTAACTCTATATGTATAGCTTTTTTGATAAATATAAATACTAAAAAATATTTTGCCATAAGTAATATATTTTTAAGTATATAAGTACATACATGCTACTTTACATTTTTGCATCATGATAGTATTTTTACATGTTGGGAACAAAGATAATATTCTTTTATTTAGGGAGTTCGAGAACTCGTGTCCCGGGCGTAAAGGGACTCGACCTTCTCGATATCCTTAAGTAAAAGAATATCCTTACCATTTTAGGATACGATATTTAAGGGGATTTTATTTGATTTAGAAAATCAAGAAATCATTTCCCTGGCATAAAGGGATGTGAACTTCTCGGTTATTCTAAATAACAGAACGTTTCTTTAAATATTTAGAATATTTTCATGCATTTAATAATCGTATTTTAAATTTTATTCGAATTTGAAATTTCCAACGCTAAAACATTAAATATTCAGCTAGGTACCAATTTTTGGGCGGTGTGGGGGTGCTCATCCTTCCCCATCCGTAACCGATTCCCGTACCCTAATTTTTTTATCTTTGGTTTTATTTGGTGTCCGGTCTACCTTTTTAAAATGATCGGTGGCGACTCCACATATTTTTTAAACCGGGTAAGGGTTTTTCCAAACAAAATAAATAAAATTAAAAATTAGAAAAATAAATTTTAAAAACCGAATAAAGAGAGCGCCAGATGGATTTGGGTGATTACAGTTGGCGACTCCGTTGGGGACCTTTTTTAAATAAAAAGAGAGTTAAGCCACAAGTCGAATATTTTTAGTCTTAGTGTTGGAAATTTATGAATTCGAATTTAATTTAAAACGTGTTTCTGTCTTTAGTTAATAGGACCTGCATTTTATTATCTGTAAATATATCTGTTTTATTTTACCGCTTAGTATAATTAAACATAGAAATAGGGTGTCAAAGGTTTGAAAGTTTCTCCTTACACACCGTGCACTTGCATTGCATTTCATGAGCTTTTTACCCGAGCTCCGTCCTATTTTAAGTAGAAGTGTGATATCGCCTTCGTGTGGGTTACCGCCGTATAGGTTGGTGAATCACTTTCGGGATATATTTCTTATGCTTCTGTGTGGGTTACCTCCATATAGGCATAAGGGATGTGTCCCCCTGAATTGAACTTGGTCCGTTTGAAACCTATAATGGGTGAGGATCAGGGGTCTTGATACCTTTAGTAAGGGACCACGAAGACAATTCGAGTACCATTCCTTAGAACCAAACCACATGTAATGGACCATAGGAGCCTTGCTTTAGAAATGGAACCCATTAAATGTCCAAAGGAGAAACGCTTCTAACCTTTTGTCTACTCTATTTATTTATTTCATCCATAAGGTATACGGGTAGATACTATGCGGGATAGAATTTATCTTTGTGAAAAAAAGCATGATGGTTGAAAGCATGTTTGGGTAGGATTTTATCTTAGACTTTATGCTTTCCAAAATAATGCTTTAAGTTTATGCCTTTCTCTATATATCCGTACTAACTTATTTTCTTTGTTGTTTTTTAGTTTCTGCATTGCATTTTCATAAAAGGTGTTGATTTGCGTCTAATTGTCAAAAAAGAAGGCCTTCAGGATGGGAAGCAATTTTCTTGAAAGAGTGGAAGACTATGCTTGAGTACAAATTTGGTCCGAGAAAACTCAGTTCGAAAGAGGAGACAGTCTATCAGTAGGTCACATATCAAAGATGTCTGATTATACTCATGTCCACACTAAACAGAATACTTTATTTGAATTGAAAAAAATATGGAACCAGTGGGATAGCGAGATACAACAGTCATTCTACTAGACTTATGGGGACATGACGTGTTTGTTGGATGTTAAGGTTGATAAGCAACTGATCCAAGCCCTTACTCAGCATTGGAATGTTGCCTACAACTGTTTTACTCTTGGAAAAGTTGATTTAACACCAACCATAGAGGAGTATGCTGCTATGTTTCGTTGTCCAAAGTTTTAGGATGACAAGGTCTACACTAAAGCCCCTAGTGATAAGACATTCAGGAAAAAGTTGATACTGCTCACTGGAGAGATAGGGTAATGGGTCGATGGACAAATTAAGATAAAATGAGAAAGCTTCTGCATTTCTTGGAACACCCTTCGAAAACTGATACAAACAAATTCCAATGCAAAGAAAAAAAGAGAAATGTTCACCTTGGCTATCTATGGGTTAGTGATTTTTCCTAAGGTATTGAGTTATATAGAAACCACTATTCTGGATATTGTTAAATGGTTAGATAAAGGAGTCACTCCCGTTCTAGATGTGCTTTCTGAAACTTCTTGATCCCTGATTGCTTGCTGAATAGAAGGAGAAACAAGATTTATCGGTTGTGTTCAACTCCTGACAGTTTGGTTCCTTGGTCACTTTCAAAAGATGGAAGGGAATCCTTATCAAACATGTTTTGATGATTACTCATCTTTGAAAATTTCTTAAAGCTGAATTGGCATGTCCGTAGAAGAAAATCTGAGAGGGGTCCCCACAAAAGTGGAGATCTTGAAGTGCGACTTTAAGAAAAAGACCGCCGAGTTAACAAGGGTGATAGCCATGATGGAAGAAGAAAGGTTTCATTTGGGCCTCAATGTTGACATACAGATGAGAGAAGCCGAAAGAGTAAGGAAAGGAAAGAATAAAGCTAAAGAAGACTTGAATAATCTACAGAGTGATTACAAGAAACTCCGTGTGGCAGCAAGGTATGCTAATCTAGGGAAGACATCGCACGAGTGGAAGCTTGAGATTCATGAAGAAAAGAACAAAGCAGACCAATGGGAAAAGAAGTTCAAAGATGCTCTAGTGTAGCAAGCCACCATTGAAGAAGAACTATCTGGAAGTAGACTAGAGAATACAAATCTAAAAAAATCGCATAGTCAAATTAGAAGGTTCTCTACAAAGGCACCACAATCAAAATTTTGTGCTCGAGCTGAAGACTAGCAAAGAAGAGAATGAAATGCTGAAGAAACAAATAGAAGAGTTGGGAATTTCTCTAGAAACTTGTTAGGGGCAAATTGAGAGTATGGAGGAAACCCAAATGTGGAATGATCTACAGTGGAAGACTTAACTTCAGCAGTCTCAGAAACAGATTCAAGATAGAGACCGTGAAATGATTGAAGCCCTCGTTCAAGTAAGAAAAAGGTAGATTTCCTGCAAACTTTGGTCGTTCAAGCCGATATCCTCAGTCTGCAGATTAAATCAGAGTTTGACCATGGCAAGAAGTTAGATTGGTTTTTTAAGAAGATTAAGTATCTAAGTCTTAAGGCTAAGCGGTATATGTGAAGTGAATCTGCCATATGTAAAAGAACTTTTTGTTCCTAATGAAAGACTATTCTAATGAAAGTTGAACTAGAATCAACATTTTTTGTATGGGTCTTTGCATTTTTGCATTAACATTTTGCATTGACATTTTGCATTCATTTTGCAACACATTGCATCATCATTTCTTGGCCAAGATTTTAAAAGAAGGAATTTTAATCGTAGTAATTTTGGGGTAAACGGATCAACCAAGTCAGCACCGGTTTTACACAAGAAGTAAATCTAAGGAGATGGAGAGTCGTTTGGAAAAGATAGAAAAGACGTGTGAAGATTTAAAGAAAAACATGGAGGATAAGATTGAGAGGGCGCAACAGGAAACACGTGAGCACATTTCACAATCACAAGAAAATTTGTTGGTAAAAATAGCTGCTATGTTAGAAGGGAAGAGTTCTAAAAAAGCAAAGGGGGTAGTTATAAATCCCAATGCCATGATGGAAGAGTCCAGTACCCCTCTTGGAACAACACATCCACAAGTGGAGCCCTCAGTGGTAAAGCAGCAAGGTTTTCAGGATGGGTCATCTCTTCAAGGAGGTACCATTACTCAACATGGCCTAATGAATACATTGTTCCTGATTTTAACGAGATGGATAAAGCAGAAAATGAAATGCCCAAGAAGCTTGAAGATTGGTGCAAGTGAAGGGAAGAAAAGGTCAAAGCAGTAGAAGTTACAAACATGATCTACAGTGTAGATGCAAAATACCTAAGCTTGGTCCCAGATTTGGTGTTGCCGCCAAAATTCAAGATGCCTGAATTTGAGAAATACAACTGAACTAGTTGCCCTAAGGCCCATACTACGATGTTCTACAAGAGGATGACCGGATATATTAACAATGATCGATTGTTAATTCATTATTTTCAAGAAATTTTGACAGGAAATGGTACAACCAACTAAGTCGTGCCTAAGTCGGTTCTTGGAGGGATTTGGTATAAGCTTTTGTCAAGCAATACAACTATGTTATCGACATAACACCTGGCCGGGTTACATTACAGAATATGAAGATGAAGGCTAATGAGAGCTTCAAGAAGTACACCCAGAGATGGAGGGATGTTGCAACCTAGGTACAACCACCGCTATTAGAAAAAAATGACAATAATTTTTGTTGGTACATTGGAAAAGTCTTTTCTTGGCCCCATGCTAGGGGGTGGTACCAGGAACTTTGCAGACATAGTGGTGTCAGGAGAAATGATTGAAAATGCAGTTAGAAATGGAAATATTGTGGTAGCTGAAGGCAATAAGAAGCCGAACTATAAGAGGAGGGAAAATGAAGCAAGTAGCACAAAGGTCTATAATGTTGGCTACTTAAAACAGGTGATAGTTGAACAACCTAAGGCTGCCACCTTAAATACTCAAACTTTCTCTAAGCATGGATTGAACCAAAGGGCAAACAAAGAGGACTTTCAATTCACTCCTATCCCAATGTCGTATAGAGAGTTGTACAAGAACTTGTTTGATGCGCATGTGGGTTCTCCTTTTTTTACAAAGCAAATACAACCTCCTTACCTGAAGTGGTTTGACCCTAACGTTCAATGTGAGTATCATGCATGGGTAACTGGGCACTTCATTGAAAATTGTACTGCTTTTAAGAAGCTGGTTAAAAGGTTTATTCAAATAGGAGTAGTGAGGCTTGAATATTCCACGGGGTCGAGTGTAGCAGGGAATCTATTACCCAATCACAGTGAGCCAAGAGTAAATTCCATTATTGATGATAGGAATATGAAGCTTAAAGTTAGTGTTGAAGAGGTGAAGTCTCCATTAAAGTAGGTCTAGCAGAAGATGGTTGATATGGGCCTAATTAGTTAGAATCCAGAGAAAGAGAATGAATTATCTGGGAACCATTGTTTGTATCATGAGGAGGAAGGTCACATGATCCAGAATTGTATAGAGTTTAAAGCCGTAGTATAGAGGCTGATGGATAACAAAATGTTGGAATTCTTCAAAGAAACAAAGATTGAAGAGGTAGATGCTTGAGCTTATGAGGAAGAAACTCCAAAGAATAACTATGGGAGCAAGTTTCACATAGTGACCATTTCAAAACCCCAAGAAAATGGAAGAGCTGAGAGCTCAGGGCCAAATATTACAATACACAGACCGACCATGTTTTCTTATAAGGATAACAAGAGTGTTCCGTAGAAGTACGACTGTGGGGTGACAATTCAGGGATATACTTCTCCAAGGGCTGCCTTTGACGAAGTAAATGATGTTGGTTTCTTTAAGAGAAGTGGAAGACGTTATGTCCCTAAAGAAGCTGAATCTGATAAACCCAAGGGAAATGCGTTAATAGTTAAACCGGAGAAGAAAAAGATTATTGAGCCTGAGTCATCCATCAATGAGATAGTCAGAGAAGAAGAGGTAAGGGAGTTTTTAAAGTTCCTAAAACATAACGAATACAGCATTGTGGAATAGCTCAACAAGATGTCTGCTCGTATATCCATGTTGGCCCTGTTGTTAAGTTTAGAATCGCATAGAAATGCACTGTTAAAAGTGTTGAATGAGACTTTTATGCCTAATGACATCACTATGAGCAAGTTAGACAAGTTGGTGAACAATTTAACTGCAGACCCTTTTCAGTGATGATGAGATACCTCTAGATGGTAGGGATCTGTAAAAGCCCTACACATTACTACTAGATGCAAGGGGTATACATTGCCCAGGGTCTTGGTTGATAATGGATCTACATTGAATGTCCTACCGTTGACTACTCTGAACAGGCTTCTAATGGATATCTCTCACATGAAAACTTGTCACAGCATTGTCAGAGCTTTTGACAGCACTGAGAGGAAGGTAATGGGGAGAATTGGAATATCGTTACTTGTAGGGCTGAACTGTAACACCCTTAACATATATTCGATGATTAAATACACATTGAAGATGTTACTAAATTATTTAGCTGATTTCCTAACTAGTAATTTTTTTAACATCTGGCATAAAACTAGCTCATAAATTAACCAACGAATAAATTGATACATGCCCACTAAAGAATATCATAAATTTAGAATGTCTTACTGATGTTTGGCAGATTGCATCTTGATTAACATGATTGACTCATCTTCCGATAAGTTTCTAATAACCTACATGTGAAACAGCACACGCTAAGTATTTACTTAGTGAGGCAACTATAAATTGAAGTAAAGCATTTAATGTATTATAACCCAAAGTATAAAATCATGTAATCTGTAATGCAGGAATAATCATGTAAGAAATTTGTACTGCAATAATTCTGTACTGTAAAGTCATGTAACTGTACTATAAAATCTTATGGTCCAAGGTAAATATCAAGTCATTCTTCTGTCATATAACAGTGCAATACAGTTCCTGCAAAATGGAAAACGTGTCCCAATTGCAGTTTATATCATATCATCAAACCTTTATTTTACCAATCAAATATACGTTAAGCTTTTTAACTTAACTGCCTGCATAAATATATTTCATATATTATCTCTCAAAGTACAAAATCATGTGATGTCATGGTACACGAGTCATCACAACACCGTAGTGTCTACGACACCATAACGTCTGCATCGCCGAAGTGACTGAGATGAGTACGTACTCAAGGATGCCCTTTGCTCCTCATACTCGCACATTTTGTGTTATGTAACATCAGAGTGTTTGAACCGACTTCGTAGAGTCTAACTCGACTCCGAAGAGTCTATCTCGACCCCGAAGAGTCTATCTCACACCGTAGTGCTATGACGCAGCTGTTAGGACTCTATGGTTATCCAACCATGCCAAAGATTCTCATGCAATTTCATGTGAACCTATGGTATACAAGTCATCTTACGACACCGTAGTGTCTGCAATGACGTAGCATCTGATGGTGAGTACGTACTCGATGACGCTCTTTGCTCCTCATTATATATCTTTTTGTGTTAGTCGACACCGTAGTGTCTAATCATCACCGAAGTGACTGCAACGTCGTAGCGTTTGATATCAACACTAAAGTGTCTGGATCGCACCGTAGTGCTAGTTTGCAGCTGCTATGACTCTATGGATATCCAATTATACCAAAGACTCTCACACTAGTACTTGTGCATAATAATATATTATTTTCATATTCAATATCCAATCCTTCAATACTATTATCCATAATTCAATAATGGGCACTTTGTACCCAAAATCTAAAAATCTGATTTATTTTAGATAAATCATTATGCCATATCAGTGTATCACATATGCCATTTAATATTTCATGTAATTTATATAAATTTGATCAACATATATTTTCATTAATATTAATGTCGACTTCTCGCAAGTCTCTCGCATGTCATATATATAAAATAAATAAAAAATGCAATCATTCATATCACATACTCCTTCTGTCCCACCAATTTTGTCCATTGTTGACTTTTAAAAAGTCATTTTTTAACTTTGACCACAATTATTTTAAATATTTGAATTAATTATATTTTATAAAATATACATTTTTAAACTACTTGATATAAGGTTTTTAAAACATATTTTTCATATTTTTACCAATAATACATTTAAAGTAATAAATAGTCAAAGTTTAAAAAGTTTGACTTAAAAAGGTCAATACTGGACATTTTCAGTGGGACGGAGGTAGTATATAATAAATAAGTAAAAATGCACTCACTTCGGCCATTTATTAGCATGCCTCACTAAATTCTACTCGATCCTTTCCTTCATAGTACCTCGAATCTTCTTTTGATTCAGATTTTACTTCATTAACCACATGAATATAAACAAACATTTGTTAAATTCACTTCTAACAATATTTCAATCAAGCTATCTAATCATTTAACATAAAAATTTCCATAATTTTCCTTCCTTCCTTATATTGTCCAAAAATTCATTTTGGTCCTTAATGACCAATTTGAACTTCCAATAATTCTTCCGAGCTTGTTATCAAACATTTAGATACAAAATGTATTAAATTCTATTTTCTGGCAACTTGTCCTACCCTCAGAGTTTTACTTCTAAAGATCAAAATACACATTGGATCTTAATATCCTTAATACTGTAAGAACTAGATTTGATAATGATTCTAACTATATAAGCCACATAAATTAATAAAATCTACAAAAATTATGAAAATTCTTCAAACTCTCGTCACAAAGCTGTCCTGACAGAAACTGGTATGTAAATTTTCTGATCTTCATTCGATTAAAAATTCATATCTTTTAACTCAGAACTCGAAATCATTTTCTGTTTGTTGGAAATGAAACTAGACGAACAAATCTTTACATCGATATAAAATTCATCATCTAAACATTTTTGTAGAATTTATGGTGAATTTTTGAAGTCACTGCCAAAACTTCAATCTTCCACATAGCTTTCCATAATAAACTTTTAATTTATACTAACTTCTCTTATTTTTCTACTTGTCAATTTAGTCCCATCACTTGCTTCAAACCACAAATTCATCATCTTATTCATCAAATAATTATTAAAAATAATTCCCTCTAATTTTCCTTCTTTGCCAAAATAGTCACTAAAATGCAAAGGTAAGGATTCAAACTTCTTAACTTTGCAATTTAGTCCTCAAATCAACATTAATACGTTAATTATATTATTTTTAACTAAAAATCAGATTTAATCCCCATCCAATAATTTATTTCCTATTTGGTCACTTGATTTTGACAAATTGTCAAAATGGTCACTAATTCGATTCAACATCGGTTTAGCATTCTAACATCAATTTCACATCTCCGACATCATTAATTACATAAATACACTCAAATTTCATAAAATTCAGATTCAGTCTCTTAGCTTTGAAGCTTGCTGAATTGGTCCCTATATATTTAACTAGGGTTTTGCTTCCAAACAACAAATCAAGCTTACTAGATCATTAATCCAACATCACAAACCCTAAGTTAGACTTAAATCCATAAACCCTAATATTTTCCATACAAACCAAAATATGTAGGGTTTAAATCCTAACTCAATAACATGATTTTAATATCATATAAGCTTGATTCCAACTTAAATTCAACCATGGAATCATAAAATTTCAAAAGCCTCAATTTTGTTCATAAACCCTAATTTCTTCCTTATATCAAATCTCATCAACCAAGCAAGTATTCTATGAATTATTTACATCAAAATATAGAGCTCGAAGAATAGAACAACTTTGTAGTTCGAAAGATTACCTTAAAACCGAGATTCAGGGCTTAAATCGAGCTTGGAAAATTTCCTTCTTCTTTCTCCTCTTCACCACGGTTTTGGAGAGTAATTTGCTGATAATTCCTTCATATTTTATTGTATTTATGCCACTTGTATTATAAAAATGAATTTTTAATTCAATAAATCCCACTTTCCAAAAATACCCTCTAACTAGATCTATATTTGTAATTTGCCATTTTGTAACATTCCAACTAGACTTAGTTGGATTGCAATCAGCCACTATTCATCAATAAAATAAATCTCAAAATTCCTTCCATGTCCCTTTTGGGAAAAATGACCAAAATGCCCTTTACCGATCAACTTATTCACAAAATTGCCATTCCATATCATTTCAATCGATTTAAATTTTTCCTTATCTTTTTAACATACAAATAGTCATAAAATAATATTTTATGACTCTTCTAAGATCCATGGAAATATCTCTGAAATTTTAGCTCGATCCGATTTACCGATAATTATCGAGATTTTTATCGGCTACTAAATAAATTCCTTAATCAAAATAAATTATAGAATTCATCCTGAATCGAACTAAAAATATTTCCAAAACTTGGTAATAATTTTTTATATCCTTCTTCTATCATATAGTAAAATTTCATGATTTTCCAATTCGATCTGGATATCTGAATTCCACTTAAACTTTGACTTCGATTTCTCAACGATCAAAATATCGGTTCAAACCAAAATTCCACATTTGATCCACACCCTTAGGTGATCTATCTATTTACGAAATGAAAACCCCTAACTTTTGGGAAATTACAACTTTAGTTCTTCAACTTTTTAATTTAGTCTTGTACCACACATGTTTTGACTACTTAACATTTTGGTCACTAAATTTTAAACTTCAATTCCCATTCCAATTTTCCTCGAATTTTGACCAAACTTTACAAGTACCCTAATTAACTTTCCCTCTATCATTTGATGCTTTTAAACCTTAGAAATTCCTTTTCCATAATCCATAATCGAAGAAATCCTAACTTTTACATTTTTTGTCATTTTAGTCACTAAGATAACTTTTAAACTATTATCTTAGTACTAAATGATCCTTAATCAACTTAGTAAAATTTGGGGTATTATACGAACACGTATGATGTTGACTTCCTGGTTATGGATATCAAGCCAGCATACAATTGTTTGTTGGGAAGGCCCTGGATCCACTCAGCTGGAGCAGTTCTATCATCACTCTTCCAAAAATTGAAACTTGTAATAGATGGGCAACTTGTTACCATAAATGCCGAGAAGGATATCATAGCTTTAATCACCAATGATGCCTCATATATTGGAGTGGATGAAGATGTTGTGGAATGTTCATTTCAGTCACTGGAATTTGTTAATGCAACGTTTACAGCTGAAGAAAGTCAGATCCCTACACCGAGGTTGTCTGAGGCTACAAGGATGGGAATCAAGATGATGGTAGGAAAAGAAGCCCGAGCTGGTAAGGGTTTGGGAAAATATATGCATGGAATGGTTAGTGTGCCAGTACCAATCAACAAGCATGATCGTTTTGGTTTGGGACACAAACCCGATGCTAAACAGAGAAATAACAAGATTCTAAATAAGCAGGAGAGGAGGAAGGCACGTCTAATAGGAGAAGAGGTTAAGTGGGAACCCATGGTTATTTCTCATCTATCCGAAACGTTTATGTCAGGAGGAATCATCAACCCCAAGCAAAGTAAGGAAGATAAAGAAAGTAAATTGGGGAAGCTGTTGGAAGGTTTGGAGATCAAAGTTGTCTCCGAAGGAGGAAATGAAGCAGTAAACCTAGCTGGGATATGCCCATATGTTCCTATAACTTTCTGGATAATTGGACTGCATAGGAGCTCTCTGTAGTATTTAGAAATATTTTAGACTAATGTTCAGAACATACATGTTACTCTTACCCCAGAGCAATATGGATCCTTTTGTAAAAGGCACATGCTTATTGTCATTATGCCAATGAAATGATTCTTTTTGTGCTTCTCCTGGCAAACATTTTTGTTCTTTTATTTCTTTCATCATACATACCATACAAATTATCCATTATTCTTTGATTTATTTGTCCCAATATATTTCATTATTTCGTTTTAAGTCCCTTGATATCAACGACGTGAGCGACGTTGCGAGCGACCCAGAACTTATTTTTGAGCAGGAGTGTGTCTAGATGAACCTTAGGACTTTGAAGAAGATCAAGATTGTGACTTGTCTCCATATTTATTAAGAATGGTAGAGCAAGATGAGAAACAAATTCTTCCTCACAAAAAGCCAGTGGAAACTGTAAGTGTTGGGGAAGACGGTGAAAAAAAAGAGGTGAAGATCGGGACTTGCATCAATGCAAAGACAAGACATGATCTGATTGAGTTACTCCGAGAATTCAAAGATGTCTTTGCATGGTCCTATCAAGACATGCCTGGGTTGAACACAAATGTGGTGGTACATAAACTCCCCATAAAGGAAGAATGCAAACCGGTCCAGCAAAAGCTTCGAAGAATGAGGCCAGATGTGATACTGAAGATAAAAGAGGAGGTAAAGAAACAGTTCGATGCCGGGTTTCTTCAAGTGGCCAAGTACCCAGAATAGGTAGCTAATATAGTTCTCGTTCTAAATAAAGATGAGAAAGTGCGTATGTGTGTAAAATATCGAGATCTAAACAAGGCCAGTCCAAAGGATAACTTCTCACTGCCTCATATTGATACCCTGGTGGATAATACTGCAAGGTATTCATTATTCTCCTTCATGGATGGTTTCTCAGGGTACAACCAGATAAGAATGCACCCTGAGGATATGGAAAAAAACTACGTTCGTGACATTACGAGGAACATTTTGTTATAAAGTGATGCCTTTTGATTGAAGAATGCAGGGGCAACATGCCAAAGAGCCATGGTGAATTTGTTTCACGATATGATGCATAAATAAATCAAGGTGTATGTTGACGATATGATTGCTAAGTCTCAAACAGGAGAAGAATATGTGAAGATCCTGAGAAAATTGTTCTTAAGATTACGAAAGTTTCAGTTGAAACTAAACCCTGCAAAATGCACTTTTGGAGGTACTTCAGGAAAGTTGTTGGGCTTCATTTGTGACGCCCCAGTTTTTGGGCCTAGCAGTTTAGTGGGTTATTAGACGGTCTGGTAGACCAGAGTAGAAATTCAAGTCAGTTTTGGGATCATATATTTTTGGTGTGGGAAAATTTATGGAAAATGCTTAAAAATCATTATTAATTATGTATTTGATAATGGTGGAATCAATTTTGAAAAATGAGTTTTGGAAGATGGACATTTTGGTTAGTGACCAAAATGAAAGTTTTGAAAACTGTGATTTTCTAGTGACTAAAATGAAAAGGGTCAAATACTTAGAACCTTTAAGGATCTATTTACCAATTGGTTTCTGATGGTTTTCCCTTAATTATAGATATTTTTAATATATGTTTTAATTATTAATTAAAGAGAATTTTGTTAAAAAGTTAGTTATCGTTTCTAAAACAAAAATCACGTCATTTTCTCTCAACTTTTTCCTCTCCATTCTCTCCTCAGCCAAACACTCAGATTTCATCAAATTTCCAGAGGTGAGATGGTTTCTAACTTGATTTTATTGTTTCAAATTGTTTTATAAAGATTGTTTACACAAAATCTTACAATAATCTTATGTTTTCTTAGCTTTTCACAAATCAATTGAGGGGGAAACATCACAATAGGGGTAAGGTCCGAGATCTCCTCTATTGTATGGTTCTTTATTGAAATTCCCAAGCATTTGATCCTTGTTTTGTGTTTGTAATCTGATTTTGATGATTTTCTAATGATTTAATGAGTTCTTTGGGGAAAATGAGTTGATTCGCGAATTGGATATGATTTCCAGTAAGTAATGGTGATTTGATTTATATTTTGGATGTTTAATAATGTTGATAAGTGATTTTTATCAATAGAATCCCGAAACTTAAGAGTCTCTATTTGTTTAGGTTGTTAGTTTTGAGGTTTTGTGGTGTTTTGTGGTTGTAAGGTTGCTGGAGGTAGTAGCTTGTTTTGGATCTGTTTTTATATGTGTTTTGATGTTGGAAATGATGCTAGGTTGATAGATGTTGGATGGGTTGTGAATCGAAGTGTTTTGGTCATGTTTTCGGTTGTTGTGGAGGGTTAATTGTGAAGGTTTTGTAGGAATCCGAGAAGGATTGTGTTGTTGTGTTTAGAATGCATTATGATGCATTAATCCTCCATTGTTGTGTGGTAAAAATATGGGAGGTTGATCCGGAAGTTTCGTGTATCGGTGAGTGAAAACGTGGTTTAAAGCGTTTTGTTGTTTTGAGAATAGAGTTTGGGAGTTAAGGTAGAGCTTGAAATGCTTACCTAGACTCAGAAGTAAGTATAAAGTGGTTTTACTCTCTCGGTCGTGCTAGTATTTAACGGTTTTAAGCACTTGTTTTAATTACATGTTACCTACTGTTTAAGCATGTTTTAAAGTATTTAATATACTGTTTTAAGCATGAAATGTTGAAGGATGCACATGATAAGTGATCCTTGTAAGTATGGTTTATACTTGTGTTTTAAAGCATGGTTGTTACTTTGGAAATGGCATGGTTTAATGCTTGTTAAAACAATGAGGTAAATGTTAATTGGTTAATTATATTGGCAAGTGATGTGATTTTAAAATTGTTATCGGATATAGTTGGCCAGCCATAGGATTGAGTGCACTGTAAATAAGTCACCTTGGATGTTGAGGGGTTTATATTGTGTACCGAATACTCCATCCAAGTACCCTAACGGTAGAGAAGTTTAACGGTACCGAATACTCCCGTTAGTGGGCATCCGTGCGGCCATTGAACGCAAAATTAAACTACTAAAGGTATATGAGGATTCTATGCTTGTGATTTATCAACTCTGAGGAGAGTGGGAGACGAAAGATACTAAGTTGGTAGATTATCGAGATATTGTTAGAGAGTTAATCAAGGAGTTTGATGAGATCACGTTCCACTACCTCCCACGAGAAGAAAATCAGATGGCAGATGCTCTGGCTACCCTGTCTTCTTTATTTAAAGTAAACAAGCCATCTGATTTGATGCCTATCCAAATGAGTATATATGAGACTCCGACCCACTGCCATAATATTGAATATGGTGAAGAGGGTGATCGTCCTTGGTATCACGACATCTTGCAATATGTGAAAAATCGTGAGTACCCAGAGCAAGCAACTGAGAATGAAAAGAAGACCCTACGAAGATTGGCAAGTGAGTATGTCTTGGATGGAGATATCTTGTACAAGAGGAGAAAATATCAAGTGTTGTTGAGGTGTGTGGATGCTGTCAAAGCAAGAAAGATTCTTGAAGAGGTCCACGAGGGTATATGCGGGACACATGCTAATGGATTCACCATGGCGAGGCAGATAATGCGATTTGGGTATTATTGGTCCACAATGGAAGGAGATTGCATCAAATATGCTAAGAGATGCCACAAGTGTCAAATTTACGGGGACAATATTCACGTGCCGCCAATATCACTACATGTGATGACTTCTCCCTGGCTTTTCTCTACAAGGGGTATGGACGTCATAGGACCAATCTCACCAAAAGCTTCTAATGGGCATCGTTTCATCTTCGTGACCATTGATTACTTTACCAAATAGGTAGAAGCGGCCTCCTATGCTAATGTCACTAAATCGACAGTCAGTAGATTCTTAAAGAAGGAGATCATATGCCGATATGGGATGCATTGAACTTGAACAATAAGAGCATAGAGGAAGTATGCAAGCAGTTCAAGATAAAGCATCACAATTCAACACCGTATCGGCCACAGATGAATGGGGCGGTGGAAGCGGCCAACAAGAATATTAAGAAGATTGTTGGGAACATGGCAGAAACTTATAAAGATTGGCACGAGAAGCTACCATTTGCTTTGTATGCTTATCGAACGTCAGTTAGAACTTTTACCGGGGCAACAGCTTTCTCGCTAGTTTACGTAATGGAAGCTGTTACCCATTGAGGTAATTCAAGTTTTGAGAGCAACATTTAAACTGGGATTTGAGCTGCATGTTCTAGGATATACACTTAATTTTCTTTTGTCAAAGACCCTTTCAAATTCTTCTAAGGATGGGAGTTTGGATTATTGTTAAGATCTCCTCAGTGTGGTTGAAAATGATATACTCGGAAATGTTTCTGAGGAGAAAGAGGTGGGCAAGATTGCTTCTAAAATGAAAGAAACGAGAAAGTGCAAATCTTTTGAAACGTTGAAACTGATTGCTCAAAGCATAAATTTCAAAATCCATGCATTGAAGCTTCTTTCTCCCGTTACAACTCACTTGCAAAAGCATCCGACTCCAAAAGTGAAATCAAAATTGGAGAATATGTCGAAGCACATTGCGGATGGAATTGATTGCAATCCACAGTAAATCAGACTGATCTCTTCATCTTTGTATATGGTCTCATTGCAGATGCAACTAATGAAGAAAATGGGTTCGGTGTGAGTTTGACTGCCGTAGAAGCAAATAAACATGGAAATGTTGTCAGTGAGAAAATTGTTTCTCCAGCAGAGGCGTTTAGAACTAAGTCTGCATGTTCTCACCTTATCGCTGCGTTTGCGCTAGGGGTTTTACAAAATAGAATAAAAAACATGAAATTGGACAGAAATGATGAGCAACTGTTATCAATGTTGGATCCATTTGTCAAAATACTTGGCAACTGTTTGACTTCCAAATATGAAGATATTTTGTCTGCATGCCTTAGATGTCTTACTCCATTGGTGAGGCTGCCTCTTCCATCCCTTGAATCCCAGGCTGATAAATTGAAAGTGACACTGTTGAGTATCGCACAAGGTTCTGTAAGCCTTGGCAATCCTCTTATGGAGTCATGTCTAAAATTGTTAACTGTACTTTTGCGAAGCACCAAAATCACATTATCCTCGGATCAGTTACATATGTTAGTGCAGTTTCCTGTGTTTGTGGATCTTGAAAGGAATCCATCCTTCATTGCGTTATCACTTCTAAAGGCAATTGTTAACCGCAAGCTAGTGGTTCATGAGATCTATGATATTATAGTTCAAGTTGCAGAATTGATGGTAACTAGTCAAGTAGAACCAATTCGCAAGAAATGCAGTCAGATTTTGTTGCAGTTCTTACTTGATTATCATCTTTCAGAGAAACGCTTACAACAACATTTAGATTTTCTTCTTGCAAATCTAAGGCATGTATTAAACTATTTGCAGTTTTTTTTTGGTTATTTACTTTTTGGTCGTCTTACAATCTATCTGCCTTTCTTGCAGGTATCAGCATCCAACTGGGAGAGAATCTGTGCTAGAAATGCTCCATGCAATTTTGATAAAATTTCCAAAAGGCATTGTTGATGAGCAGGACCATATTTCTCCACCTGGTGGTGTGCTTGGCTAATGATCAAGATAATAAAGTTCGCTCTATGACTGGTGCTGTTATAAAGCTCCTTATTGGTCGTATAAGCCAACATTCACTGAATTCCATTCTCGAGTACAGTATGTCCTGGTATTGGGGTGAGAAGCAGCAACTATGGGGTGCAGGTGCACAGGTATTACTCTCTAATGGTGTCTGTCTGATTATGCCTTAGAATGTTGACTACAAGCTTGAGGTTTCAGAACTAAAATACAGGAAATGTTTAGGGTCTAGTAGGGAAAATTCCTGAAAAGCAAGTATGACATTCTTAACAGTAAATGCTGTCTGTTCATGTTATGAGATGTTTTCCGTGTTTATTGCTGATGTTACATATTCGTTTCTTTGAAGATCTTTGATATAAAGAATGCTCGATATTTTTTTCTTCAAATTATGCCTGCTTACAATCGATTATGCAAAGTTATAGACTTTTCTATTTCTTATGACGCCAAGTAACCTTTAAATGTAGTAATGGTTTTATTTCTGCTGTTCTTAATGTCTGCAGAACCTTTCCAACTCCTGATTCAGTTTCGGTGTATAGAGTTAGAATTCTTTTCGCTTCTAACATTTTTTATTCTAATTATAAAGAAAAATGAATGGGGTTGGAGTTTAGAACTCTGTTAGCCAAGTTAGAGAGTTACTGAATAGAATATTAATAAATTAATCTTCTAAATAAAGGGGCATCTAGAAATGTTCAAAGCCTCTTGTGGAGTTCGAAAGCTCCACAGGAGATGTTGAGAGTAATAATCCTATTATGAAATGAATTTGTTGATATACTGCTCTGGAAAGTACCTGCAGTTGTAAATTTGTAATTTTCAAGTTTGCTATTATTATATTTAGTTGGTGTCACATTTCTCGTATTCCTTTCATGGTGATCTTTGATGTCTCTGTGCAGGTATTAGGATTAGTGATCGAGGTCATGAAGAAAAATTTTCAAAAGCATATAAGTAGAATATTGCCGGTGACTAAAAGAATCTTGCACTCCTCTATTGATGCTTTCACCAACACAGAAATGGATCTTTCTGACGAAGCTCCTATTCCTTTCTGGAAAGCGGCATACTATTCAATAGTTATGTTGGAGAAGATGATACATCAGTTCCGTGATTTAAGCTTCGAAAGAGATCTTGAGGTTCTGTTTCTTATTCTCTGAGTAAAATGTTATAAGACTTTCATTTTAACCCTAGTCATATCTATCCCTATTCCCTATAATTATTGCTTCTACTTTTTATTTTTTCTTGAAGTATTCATGTCCGATACGGGTTTGGGGTATGGTCCTTCAAGGACCCTCCAAATACATGAAAAAACATTAGTTCAAGTAACATTAGCTCTATAAAAATAGTACCCTGTATATATGTTGGGAGAGAGGTTCACTGAATATTCCTAATTTGTCACCAATATGATCCTCCAAGGATCCGTCAAATGCATGGAAAAACTTTAAATTAAATCAATATATTCGGGTCGAACACATACCAACATCCGGCACTTAAATCCCAGTCTGAGTGACATATATTCCTAATTTGTCACCAATATGATCCTCCAAGGATCCGTCAAATGCATGGAAAAACTTTAAATTAAATCAACATATTCGGGTCGAACACATACCAACATCCGGCACTTAAATCCCAGTCTGAGTGACATGGTTACACGTCTTTCGCACACGTGTGTCACGTCTTTCACAAATGCGTGTGTATTTTTTTCCTTTTAAAACCCAAGTGATTGGACCTAACACTACAGTAATTGGACCTATGATACTAACCAATAGTTTCTCCATGTATTTTTCTATGTTGCTTTTCACTTTTTTCTATAAATAATCGGATCATTTTCAGACTTTTGTATGGAGATATGACCCACCGAGGACTCTAAACACATGGAGAAACTTATAAAAATTGAAAAATACTTCATACCCACATCCAACACTCACAACTATGTTAGATTAATGTGAGTGTTTTCATGAGATATTTTTACTTATTTATTATATATGTGATATGAGTGAGTGCATTATATGTATTTATGACATGTTAAATAGGACGACTTGTGATGAGTTGGCCTTGGTATAAATAAAAAAGTATGATGGCTTATTTATGCAAATAGCATGAAATATTAAATGGCATGTTGATACAATGATTGTAGCATAATGATCTACTCAAGGTAAATCGAATTTTAAATATTTGGGTATGAACTGTCCATTATCGAATTATGGATGATAGTATTGGTGAATTGGATATTGAATGTGAAAATATTATATTGTTACGCTCAAGTACTAGTGTGAGAGTCTTGGGTATAATTGGATATTCATAGAGTAATAGTAGACGCATTCCATCACTACGGTGCGTTCTAGACACTTCGGTGTTGACATTAGACGCTACAGCGTTGCAGACACTACGGTGTTGTTTAAACACTACAGTGTCGACTAGCACAAAAAGGTGCGATAATGAGGAGCAAATGGCGTCCTCGAGTACGTACTCACCATCAGATGCTAAGGCGTTGCAGACACTACAATGTTGTTATGATGACTCGTATACCATAGGTTTACATGAAATTGTACTTTGGGCTATAATTTATGAAATACTTTTATGCAGGTGGTTAGGCCACTGGATGCCCAAGTATTACATCATGAGATTCTTTGGTATAGTTGGATATCCATAAAGTCTTAGTAGATGCGTCCTAGCACTACGGTGCATTTCAGTCACTTTGGTGTTGTTTAGACACTTCGGTGTCGACTTAGACGCTACGACGTTGTTCAGACACTTCGGTGTTGTTAGCACAAATTGTGCGATTATGAGGAGCAAAGAGCGTCCTCGAGTATGTACTCATCTCAGTCGCTTCGACAATGCAGATGCTACGATGTCGTGATGACTCGCGTACCATAGCATCACATGATTTTGTACTTTGGGCTATAATACTTGAAATGCATTTATGCAGGTAGTTAAGCTAAAAAGCTTAATATACACAAAACTGGTAAGACAGATCAAATCCTATGATTTGAATATTATATTGGTTTAATGAACTATACATGTAAGGTAGTTCTATGCATGATAAAATGTTATCAACTGCAATTGGAAATCACATGCTATTTTGCAGGGCTGTATTATTTATAATCATTGTTTTATACTGTTATTATTGTGCCTCACTAAGTTTTACTTAGCGTGTGTTTTCGTATCACACGTAGGTACTTCGGACTAGATAGCAAGGGAGGAGCTGCACATCGTTGGATCAAGTTAGCCTGCATTATCAGTAAGTATTATCACATCCTAGTTTAGTGGAGAATGTATGGATATTAAATAAGTAGCTATTTTGTATGTTTAAATTTTTGTACTCTACTTATAAGTTAATGTGGATGCATGATCTAGAAACATGACTTAGTTTGAGGAATTAAGAATATTAGAAAAGATGCTTTAAACGATTTTAAACTTAGTTGGTTGTTTTATCGCGTAGTGATTTTAAAATCAATAAATGGTCTAGACAGACACATAGTTTTCACCCTAAATTATATTTTCATTTTAATAACTGCTTAAAGTATTTTATAAACCAATTCAGGGTCGAAATTATGTGACTCTAAGATTTGTAATTTAATGAAAACCGAAAAATGGTTGCTTAATGAAATTAGTTTTGAAATAATTTTTTTTTAAAAGACTAAAAATTATTGTAAATTAATTAGTAACATTTTTAATGTGTATTCGAATATCGAATATACGTTAAGGGTGTTACATAACAGGTTTACCCACTTTTATTATGGAATCTTGACTCTTTGGCCCAGTAAAAAAATGACACGCGGTATTTACTATGTTTTTAAAAATCTTCATGGTTAATAACAATATTAGTTTTCAATCTTTATTATTTTTAAATTTAACCCTTTAGTTTAAATTTTCGATTTCACCCTTAAACTGCTTAAGAAGCACCCATCCCGACTTCCCGGTGAACCTCCGGCAAGCTTACTCCAGTTGTGCGCGGCCAACAATATAAGTTTTTAATTTTTAAGAAATCTAACATCCTTTTAAGAAATCTAACTTCTTTTTTTTATTTGCTCTAAAAGCTCATATCCACCGATAACCCTTAGTTGAAACTAATACTTTCTAAGCACCAAATTCAATTTACTTGCACCATTTTTAACAACCTAATTCAAACCCCAAATAACACAATCAACATAAACCCATGAATTCAAAGAGCAGCAACATAAAAAGTAGAATAATGACTTTGGGTATTCAACCAAATTTGAACCAATTAATTGGAATAAATGAATATTCTGTTTGTTGAGGAGATCCGGGGCTTGCTTGAAAGAACGAAAGCCAAGCAATTGAAGCTCAGAATGAAAGCAAGTATAAAGACAACGAGACCTGGGCTTGCTTGAAAGAAGCCATAACCTGAGGGTTCATGGAAGGTTGAGGAGTCAAAGGAGAGGAGGAAGCATCGTTGGTGAAGGTACCCATAGCATCGCCCTAAGCGACGTCGGTGGTGGTTACCACAGCGGCCTCGACTGGCAAAGAAAGACTGGCTAGCCAGGCCCTGAACGCGTTCTTGGCAAACACACAGGAGGCGCCTTTGAATTTAGAATGGCTCAAAATTCATGGCTATTGGGTATTTACAAATGGGTAAAACTTTAATACATAGACAGTGTAAATTTTAGTTTACACATGTTTCTTTGTTTCAGGTGTTAGGATTTTAGTTTTAAGGTTTAAAGTTTAGTGGTTTAGTTTGTATAGTTTAGAATTTAAAGTTAGTATTTAGAATTTAGTGTATAAGGTTTAAGATTTAGGGTTTAGGTTTTTAGGGTTAGGGTTAGGAATTTAGGATTTAAGTTTTTATAGTGTAAATACACATGCTTGTGTAAAATTAGTTTTACACAGCCTGTGTATCAAAATTTTTTTCCTTTAAAAATTGGCTTAAATGAAAAATAAGTGCTCAAACTATTTTTTTAATTCTAAGTGCTTAATTTTTTAAAAAATAAGTACTTAAAAGTTCAACTGTTATAATTTTATGTGTTTGGTAGTTAATTACAGTTAAAAAATCCATTAGCCAATAAAAATTTGACACATGTCATGTTTTAACTTATAATTTTTAATTAATTTGTTATTTTCAATAATTTAAAAATTTTCCAAAAAATCTTGAAATTATGAGAAAATTTTAAAAGTCCCTAAATCCTTAAATTCTAAATCCCCAAATCTTCACCGCTGCCGCCACCTATTGCCGTCGCCGACCCCACCTTTTCAGTCGTCGAACTCAGTCGGTCATTTTCCCAATGCGTCGTCGCTAAAAACCGGCAAACGATGTGTCAATCGAACATTGAACGACGAATATTAAATAGTTATTCGATTGGCACACCATTCGTCGATTTATGGCAACAACACATTGGGGGAAATGGCCGGTTTGGTTCATGATCGAAAGGGTGAAGCTGACAACGATGATCGATGGCGACAACGATGAAGATTTAAGAATTTGGGGTTTTGTTATTTTTAGGGATTTATGGACTTATTTGTAGATTTTTGATAATTTCAAGATTTTTTTAAAAAATTAATATTTTTAAGTTTTTTAAACGATTTTTAATTACATTATTTTTAAAATTTGGACTCTTTAGCCCATTATATGAAAAAATAGGGTAAAATTCACAAATGGTAACTAAACTTTGGTCCATTGTTCAATTTGGTAATCAAACTTTCAATTGCTTCAATGTTAACATTAAACTTTATGTTTTGCTTCAATGTTACCACTCAAACGCTAACAACTGTTAACCACTGTTAAAATATTTGGTATAAAACACATTTAATCCTCTAAATTTGCTCATTCAAACAGTTTAGTCATAATTCAAAAAAAAAACAATGAATTTAACCCTCGTTATTTACATATTCATTCAATTTGGTCATATTTTTAATTAAAAATAATTTAATAGTGTTATTAAAAATGAAAAATGATTTTTGAAACCCTTATCCAACTAATGTTTGACATGTAGATTTTTAAAAAAATTAATAATTTACATTACAAATAAGGCTTAAATGAAAAATAGGTGTCCAAAGTATGCCTTTTTTGAACTTTAGATGCCTAAATATTTTTTTGTAAAAATAAGTGCCTAAAATTTCAAAATTTATAATTTTAGGTGCCTGACCGTTAATGGGTGTTAAAATTTTTTTTAACCAATCAATGTTTGACACATGACATATTTTATTTATTTTTTAAAGAAAAATACCAAAATTTTTATTTTTAAAAAAATCCCGAAATTTTGAAAATTTTACGAAATAGTCCCCAAATCCTTAAAATTACCCAAACTCAAACCCCCAAATCGTTATTGATTCTGCCGTCGATCGCTGCCCCTGAGCACTCCGGTTTGGTTGCTGGACCAAGGCGATCATTTCCCCCAACACGATATCGTCAGAAACGGCGAACGACGTGCAGTCGAACGTTGAACGTCGAAACGCGAAATTGATGTTTGGTTGGCATGCCGTTCGTTGTTTCCGACGACGTCGTGTTGGGGGAAATGACCACCTTGGTCCTGCGACCAAATAGGTGTGCTCAGAGGCGACGATCGGCGGCGAAATTGACGATGATTTGGGGGTTTGGCTTTGGGTAATTTTAGGGATTTGAGAACTATTTCGTAAAAATTGTAAAAATTGTAAAATTTTAGGGATTTGAGAACTTTAGAGACCTAAAGTTAAAAAATACATACTTCATGCAGCTATTTTTCATTTAAGCCTAAAAATAAAAATAAATTATTTAAATTAAAAAACCTCCCCGATCTTCTTCAGCAGCCGTCTTCCACCCCCAGTGCCATTCTTTGCCGCCACTGTCCGACATTCTTCGACGAACTGAAAAACCTTGCATCGTCGTAGTCTCCGTCGAGCTCCGACGCCTTTTCGACTAACAATTGTGACGACACCAAAACCCATTTATCCTAAAATCCCAAATCAACTTCTTCCTTTCAATCCAACTACCACTCTTCGTCGCTGTTGTTCTTCTTATTGTTGTTTACACCTTATCTTCAGACTGCTGACAGAAAATCAAAAATCAAGTGCCATAATAAAGCATTTTCATTGCTATCAAATATGTATAAAAAAGGTTTTGAAAACTTTAAGCTGAAAATGGGCAAAATGAGAGACAAAGATGAAAGGTCGATGTTGAGATCGTAAGTGGGGAACATTTATTTAAAAGCATCATCGAATTGGAAAGGAGGAGGATGGCGCTGCAGTAACTTTGATCGAAGAAGAGAGACGACGGTTGGGTAGGAGAGGGATAAGGAGAAGTATGAGAGGGTTTTTTTTATTGAATTAGGACTAAATTATTTAAACATACTAACATAAAGAATTAAATGTGTTTTATATCAAATATTTTAACGGTGGTCAACGACAGTTAACGTTTAAATGGTAACATTAAAATAAAATATAAAATTTAATGATAATATTAAAGTAATAAAAATTTTAATTAATTTATTAAATAATAAATTACAATTCAGTTATCATTTATAAACTTTAACCATAAAATAACCACAATATAGTAATAATAGAAGAAACAAAATAAAAGTAGGTTTCACCTTTTTTTGCTCGCGCCTCTATATTATAGGTTTAAAAAAGCACCAGTTCGTTTCCTTAAGAATTCTTCAACAAGTTAGCAGTTTCCAATTGGCAGCAATAAAGTAAGTTTTTTTTAATAAGTTTCTTTATGAGTTAGGACTAATGTTCTCTTTATTTGATATCATCAGGATTATTCTATTTTCAATTTAATTTTGGAGTATCAGTTATAATGAATCTTTTTAATATTTATATTTTTAAAATTGGAGGGATTTTCATCTTGCATATTAAATTGGATTATATTTTTTAAATTTCACTTAGCGTAATTTGAGATTTTATGTATATAAATATGTTGTGGGGTTGTTCTTATGATTCATTTTATTTGATTTTTTTTTAAATTGCAAATCTAGGGTTCTTTTGTTCTGACTTCTAAGTTGGGTTTTCTTAAGGAAAAAAGAGTAGTTTTTATGTCATTGTGAAATCCAAAAGGTTAACTTTCATATTTTCCTCTTAGTTAATTCAATTTTTTTTCTGTGTAGTGCTCTCTTTTATGGTTAAAAGATTAACATCGTATTACATAATTTTGATTTAGAAATTTATTGCTTGCAGGTGGAGTTCTTTCGAAAAAATACTAAATGCATTATTTGCAAGCAGAAACTGCACCAAGGCATCAAAAACTGTCGCACTTTTTCATTTCCTACAGGCACGAGTCTTTATCGTTGCTGCCATTTTATTGATTTTTTTAATACCGGATAAATATCATGTGTTCTGTAGGAGTTTGTGCAACTTGCGTAGGACAGTTTTTTTTTAACATATTTTAATTATAACCCTACTTAGAAAAGATAAAAAAGAAACTCTAAAGAAAAAAAATAAGTATTCTTATCGAATTTAGAATCTATGACCTAAGAGAAAATAAAAAAATAAAGATGAACAGCTTAGTCAACCGGCCAAACATGCTTGTTCGCGTAAGACAGTTCATGATACCAAGCCTGACAAGCAAAGCGGTATATAATGAGGTAGATTAGTTGGTTTTCGAATAGATATAATAGTTTCTCTTGTCATTAATCATGCTAGGGATGGTAAAATTATTCGACCCAACTTGACTCGAGGTGCCTCGACCCGAATCGATTAATTTTTTTTTTAATTTTGGGGATCGGGGCTGGGCGGGACTTGAAAATCATGAAGTCAGAGCGAGTTCGGGTATATGCTTCTCGTCCTGCCCTAATATATTTTTATTTATTTTATATATTTTTATTATATTTATTGTGGTGGAGGATTGGTCGGATCTAACTTTTATCGTCGACGAAGATTAATTTTTTAAAATTTTCGGGTCGAAGCGGGGCGGGGGCGGGTTTAAGGGTTAGTATATCAGAGCAGGGTGAGGCGTGTAAATTAATATTTTAATTCGAGACGAGGCGGGATTGAGTTTAGAGATTAGTATAGCGAGGCTGGTTTGGGGCGGCGGCCAAAAACTCGCCTTGTCCTGCTCCATTCCTATCCCTAGACCATGCACGAATATGATCACTGAGGCTTTATAATATGGTCAATATAATTGTTTATCTTGTATGTTTAGCGGTCTAAGTCTTCTCATATATCTTCTCCTTCAACAAGAATCTTCTCTAAAGCTTCAAGGTACTTTTTTCATTTAAATTTGTTATCAACTTCTTAAGTTTTTTTTTACTTCAAAGGATTGTGTCGGAATTGTAATGCCATCACATCTTCTCTACTACAGGCAAGCATCACTGCAGATAGCGTAGCATTAAGTCGTAGAAGTTGTTATTTTGTTTAGCAATTACTTATCAAAATATTTAAAATTACTACATGCTTAATATGTGACGTATTTCTCATGATTTGATGAAAGTATTAATTAAATTTATTTATTATTTTGGTATATTATACTTTTTGAATGATGCCACTTTACTTTTTTCCCCTCATTTTGTAGGAAACAAATGCAAATCCATCGTTTTTTAAATTTTACATAAGTTTGATTTTATATCTCTTAATGATTTCGTTGAATATTTGAAAATTAATCTTTTGCACAATTTTATAATATTAATTTTGAATATTGGAATTATAATATTAGTAATTATTAATAATTATTATCGATTTTTAAAAATAATTTTCATTATTGCAGGTTGAAATTATTTTATCAATTAATAAATTTAATGGTCGCAAATATTATACTTGTAAATATTTAATTTGAATAATCGATTTAATAATTAATATATTTAGTAATGAAACTCTTGTCACATTGTTATTTGATATTGTGATGACACTGTTTTGACACTATTTAAATGTGCATTTGTTACCACTGTTTGTCACTAGTATGAATATTATTAGTGTCCAAATACTTCGTCACTTGTACTGATTTTTGTGTCAAAAAATGTGGTCACTAAAAAAATTGAACTGTGACAATTTCATTGAAAGTTGTCACAAATAAAATAGTAACTGAGTTATTTGTGACGAGGAGTGACGACCTGAGAAATTGTCACTATAATTTATAGTGGCTGAATTTAATACTTTTAGTAACTTTTTTATTATCAATAAAAATACATATTCTTGTAGTGTATGTATTATTAACCTATAAGCTATATGATTAGAATGCGACCATTAGGCTTTTTCATCACAAGTACTCTTGTTGTGATCAAAATGAAACCCGATTGTTTTACCAATATCTCTTTCTCTAAAATTCATGGGAAAGGGCAAGGGAGGTGAATTATTATTTTTAAACTAAATACTGATTTTATTGAAAAGATAAGAAAAAGCCAACAAAAATACATAACCTAATAAATAAATAATATTGGAATCATAACTAAGAAAACTTAGAAAAACAACGAAAATCTCAACGGCATGAAATTCCAAACATAAAATGTCATCTCTTCCGGTATTTTCTTCATTAACGTTTATAAAATCTAGTACAATGGTTTAAATTTGGAGTGCTCACTGTAAAGAGCTCATATAACAGAGTTACTTCCGAAAATAACATGAGATGAAATACCTTCTTCACCAACAGATTCCCACAATCTTGCACAAAGTTCTGTCGCCAGTTCCAACTTACACATTTATTGCATAAAAAATGTGGACCTTTCTTTTTTGTTATATATATATATATATATATATATATATCAACTTATACTATGTAAAATTCAATTAATTTTACAATAATTCATGATCATTGGATGAGTAATATAGATGAATGAGATTAAACATTCCTTTCTTTTTTCCCTTAAAAATCTCATCAATTAAACTTAGATAATTACTTATTGTTGGATGATCAATCAATAGTGAAAGGCCAAGAAGGGGTGAATTGGCAATTTAAAAAATTGTGGAAGCAAATTGGAAAGATGAAAATTGGAACACAAGAGATTTATAGTGGTTCAACCTTCTAACAAGGTTTACATCCACTACCTTAGCTTCCCACTAAAGATTTTCTCAAATTCACTAAGAATTTTTTCTCTTTTTCTGGGTTCAAGAGGAAACCTTTACACACTTAAAGCTTCTACCCCAAAGCTTTGAGAAAACACTATTTTACAAGAAGAAAGATAGCAAACTGAAAAATCCCCTCAAAGATAGAATGTTTGCCCAATACAAAGTTCACTCAAACCCCAAAACTTGAATAAAAAGATTGCAAATAAGCTTTCTCAGGTGGGTTACAAGATTTGATTCTAATTGGCTCAAAGATTGTTGGATGTGTGCTTGAATGCTTTAGACTTGATGAATATTTGTTGTTGTAGCTTTGGAGACTTGATTATATACCCCCTCATTGATTTCCAACCGTTTGGGCAATTGAGATCATAAATATAGCCGTTGGACTTTATTTCCCCCCCAATAAATGTAGTGTGCCAACATTGGTATTGGTACACAGGCTTCGGTATCGGTACCTGCTATAAAAAGAAAGAGCCATTGTACAAAGGGGTATCGAAGCCGTATCGATACGAGGAGCTCATTTTACAAAGCCGTACTGGTACGGTCTGTACCGTATCGGTACTGATTTTGCTCACTAGAATCTGAGAAAGTTGTGAATGAAAAATTGTATCGATACGCCTATGAGGGTATCGATACGCTATAACTGATTTTCAAAGTTTGTGATTCCAATAAACTGACAATGCAATAGACGAATATTTATTACAAAAGATTTGGAAAATCTTAACACCCCGTATCGGTACGTACAGAGCCGTACTGATACTCGAAGACCAATTTGGTTCCCAGGTTGAATGGCATACCGATACGGCTATACGCGTATCAGTACTCTATAGCCATTTCGTTTAAATTGAAATTCTACTAGCTAAAAACCGTATCGATACGACCAATGGAGTATCGATACTCCTAGGCCTAACTTGGCTATTTCGAGCACCAAAACACTTAGAAAATATTTAGGGTTTAAGTTTTTTGACTTAGAAATATTTTTAAGTTCGAATCTTTGTCAATTTGTGAGTCATTTTGAGTACTTAAAAATTTATCCAATTTTACAAATTGGTCCTTGAAATTCCTTGTTATATCAAAATCAAATATTAGTTTTACAATCTCCCCCTTTTTGATATAACAAAATCCAAAATAAATTTTTAAGTCTTTTGAAATTACTCCCCCTTTCTTTAAAGCTAAAAGATAGTATTTTTGAAAACCTTTTAAAAAAATTTAATCTCATGCTTCTCCCCCTTTTGTTAGATCAAAATCAATAGGGCAAAATAAAGACAATAAATAAAACAATAAAGAACTCCAAGCATAATTAAACAACATAGATATTATTAAACTCAAAGCATAATTAAAAGCAACATAGTAAATCCAACTTAAAGCTTAAAAACATAATCCAAAAGAATAAAATACTCAAAGCATAAAGTCATAGGAATTCAAATAAGAATATAGGTGTATAAAACTTAAATCCTAATATGATATGATACGTATGAGATGCAAAAGCCTAAGGAGCGTCTTCATCCTCATCATCCTCGTCTTCATCTTCCATGCCATCATCACCAAGAGAGTGACCACGACATTCACCATGAAACGCGGTAAGAGTCATGTCCATCGAAGCTTGGAGAGTCTCAATGGAAGTCACTCTAGCATCCAATGAATTGAAACGAGCATCAAACCTTGTGTTCATCTTGGCAAAACGAGTGTCCATGGTAGCAAACTTCCCATCAAGATAGGCCATGAGAGCATCAAGGGAAATTTGAGCAACCGGAGCCTCTAGAACAACAGGAGCATTCGCCACAAGATCGGGTTGAGCATCACAGGGAAGGTCCGCAATCCGAATCCATTCTCCATTATAATAGGTAAACTTGGCTCGATGGAAAGAATAATCATCGATGGGGTTGGTGAGAGGCAATCGAAGATCATAAGAGCAATCGATCCAAGCTTGTGAAACATGTAACTCAAGGCGGTGCCATAGGTGAAAGATGTGACAAGGAAGGTATGCCGATTTTGGATGTGAAAGACTAGCTCGGAAAATATGATTTGGGCTAGGTTTGGATGCTTACCTTCACGGAAACAATGTAGCCAAAAGTCATCGACTTGGTGAATGGTATACCATTTACCACTAGATGGTCGAAACCACCAAGTGATGAGAAGGTGAAGAAAACATTCCTAGGCATATAAGACGGACACAGAGCCACTATAGAGTTGATTAACAGAGTTTTCATCATCAATACCTACATCCTCCATACCCAAAAGATTAGCTATTTTTTTAGAATCAAGTTGAAAAGTTTGACCCATAAGGTAAGAATCTATAGAAACAACCTCGTTTTTCTCTCAGTTTAAAATACACCGAGCATTTGAGTAAAAAATAAGGATAATGTTTTATAAATAATACCGAGTATGCTTAAAAACGATATAAACTTCCATTCTCTCATTAAATTAAGATTGCGAAAGTAAAATTCATCAGAAGTCATAAAAGATAGAGAAACAACACGCTTACGAAAAATTTTGAATTTTTGACATTCCTTAAAACGGTCCATGGCGTGGGGATTTTGAGGTTCATTAAAACAATGCATAAAAATATGGTTTAGGTTTGGTTTTGTACCATTGTGTAATCACTCATTTTTATCTAATTTCTAAGTATCATATTAATATATTAGTGCATGATTACATATATGTGTGTGCATGTATATGTTATTAATATTACATAATGATATGTGTGTGAATGTATGCATGATGCATATATTTATGTGGTGTATTACGTACCTATTAATATATGTATGATATGGTTATATTTATGTTAGGGGTATCGTATAATGTATGTTAGTATATGTGCATTTATGAGTAGGTTTATATGTTTGCATGTATATATTATTAATGTCCTTGTTATTATTGAATGTATACAAATAAGTGTTGCATGTATTATTATTAAGTATATTTACGTGTGAATGTATTTCATTACAATTGTATGTATGTATACGTAAGTATGTATGTGTATGTATTTACTATTATATTAATATATTATTATTAATATGTATGGACAAATTTGAAAATAATAGAAAAGCCCACTTAAATTAAATATCCATATTATTACAAAACTCATAAATTACAAGGCTCGTTTGGCCCAAGCCCAAAACCCCAGCTAACCCTAATTACTCTATCTTTGCGCAGCTGACCAGGAGCCGTTGGATCGAAATATGGATCCAACGGCCACAATCAAGGAAGGAAAAATATCTAGCTGGCCGCGTGAACTACACGCTTGGACGGTTCGAATGCCACGCGCGCGTTCGATCCACACGCGGACCCTTCGATATCCCACGCGTGCGTGAGTCCCACGCGCTATAACCCATCGACAGCTGAGCCCCACGTGTCACGATCTGGAGCCGTTTCACCGATCGAGGTTTTATCTGGACCGTTCATCCTTCAAGCCATCACGACTGTTAGATCGAATATGATCCAACAACCGAGAACGCCTCTAACCGAAGACATCTCCCCCACACCGCCACCATGATTCCACCATGTCGGTCTCTAACCACCGCGTTCAGACATATCAGAACAACACAAAAAAAGAGGCTATGTCAGTATCAGTCCAAATCAAAAATATTTTACATTACTTGCTACCAAACCAAAAGAAGAGAGTGATATATGTATGAAACAAGTAATTGTAAAGCAGCCAGTGATAATCGAAAAGAAAAAAGAAAAAAGAAAAAAGCACAAAGTTTTCAGTGGTAACGCTCTTCTCTTTTTTCTTCTTTACTTCTTTGCATGCATACAAAAAAATATACGCAGTAATAACAAAAAGAGAGGGATGTAGAGTTGTTAGCCTCGTCGTCGATGGATCTCCTCTCACCAGTGACAAGCCTCTTCGGCTTTCCCAAGCTGAACATGGTGAACTGAAGGGAGTGGGAGGTCCCTTTTGGTTTCATTTTGGTTAAACATAAACAAAAAAATTTTCCGTTTCGTATTTACTTAGATCTAGGCAAAGGGGTGAGTCTTAGCGTAGATCTAAGTTCATATTCGGGTTCGGTTTGGAAAGAGGTTGGTTTTGGGTGTGTCTTTTGGTTCGTCGGCGCCGGCTAGCGACGGCGGAAGGGACGGCGGGAAGTCGCCAGTTTCTGGGTTCATCACAAGTTCGGGGATGGGAGTTGAGAGAAAATAAGAAAGCGAAAGGGTTATTATAAAACCGGTTTGAAGAAAAAGTGAGGAAAATTTGAGATCGGGCTAAAAAATGGGGTTTTATAGTTATTTTATTTTGTGAAATGGGAAAATTCATAAATAAATCCCCTCGCGTTTTTGATATTTTCATTTTGGTCTCGCCGCATGGGATATTTACAATTCCAGTTCCCCGTATATTCTAAAATCTTGCAATCCAACCCCTGAATTAAATTGAATCAGTTTTTAAATGGCGAAATTACCTCACCAGTCCCACCGTGTTTTTGAAATTTTCACTTCAAGTCTGCCCCTTGGTCCAATTACAGTTTTAGTCATTTCAAATTCGGTTCAGCTTGCAATTTCATCCCTAAATCGCATATTATTATCTTTTAATTTCTGTCTCTTATGTTTATTTTTTTCTCATTTCAGTCCTGTTCCATATTTAAATGTTCATGTTTGCTTATTATGATCGTATAGGTTGATGTAGTCTTTTTGATTGCTCATACGTCTCTTGTACATGTTTCGTATTTTCATGTTTATATGTATATGTGTGTTCAATTTATGGTGATTATGTTTTTATGCTTTTATCTGATCTGTCGTACCGCACATATTCGATTAATATTTTAGTTGGCTCGAAAACACAACATGTTTTATATTTTAGCATGTATTGCATGTTTTCTTTGCTTTTAGGCTACGTGTTAGTATATTTTCTTGGTCATGTATAATGCCATGTTCTGCATATGTTACAATGTGTCTTATTGTAATATGTATATCTTCTTGTAATATGTGTTTTTGTTTCATGCCTTGTTATTGTGATATGTTAAGTTTATTTTTAGTCACGAGTAGGAGTAATCTGTATGCATGTATGTTTTAGATTAGTATTTTATTTATGTTCGATTAGTAGTTTATTATGTTAATATTTATTTGTATTGTATTTAAATTATTTGCCATGTTTTATATTTTGTTCACTAAGTTTGCATAATGGGATATATAATGTCAATACGGTGACTTTTTTTTCGAGCGTAAACGGGGCCAGTATCAGGCGTAGTGATAGTGGTTGGGCGTTTACTCTCGGATAACGGGGCCCTTAAAATTTACTCGCAATTATAACTGAATTTTAAACTAATCGTCACTTTAATCCGGAAAATATAACATTAATAAAGCGGTAATTATTAAAGTACCAATTTTGGGTGGTGTGGGGGTGCTAATCCTTCCCCATCTGTAACCGACTCCCGAACTCAAAGCTTTTGAATCTCTGGTTTTATGGTATCCGGCCTACCTAAGTGGCCGGTGGCGACTCCAATTTTTAAATAAAATATGGTATTTTTAAAACCCCACGGAATAAATATTTTAACATCCGAAAGACAACCAACACTTCGAAAACTCGTTCGTTTTTTAGCGAAAACGGGACATCGCTACAGATGGCGACTCCGCTGGGGAAAATTTTTGTTTTTTTTAAAAAAAAAAACAAATGAGAGTCAAGCTTTTAAAATAATTACCGCTTTATTAATATTAGAAATTCCGGGTTAAAGTGACTATTAAATTAACATTCGGTTATAATTGCGCGTTTATTTTAACGCATTTAAAATATGGCATATAAACCTGTTTTTAAGTGGGGGGAAACGTAATGCTTTCGTGGAGATATCGTTCTCCCGTGTAGGCCTAGCAAGTAACTTCGGGGCTCGAGTACCTTATGTTTTTGTAAGGATATCGTTCCTTCGTGCAGGTATAAGCGAATGGGTCCCCCTGAATTGAACCCGGTTGAAAGGAGCCTATAATGAGTGATGATCGGGGGCCTTGCTACTCTTAGTAGAGGACATCAAGGACAATTTGGGTACCTTTTAGCACCAACACTGCATATAGAGAATATAGAAACCCACCCCTTTAGAGCCATGCGGATAACCTTAGGTGTTTTAGACGGGATAAATAGGGTTTTTCTGTTGTTGTTTACCTTATTTTATTTGTCCTTTTATTTATGTATTTATTAATTCTATCCGGTACTGACTTGTCTCATTTTTGCTAATTTTTTTCATGCATTATTACATTCGCATTACATAAAGGTACTGGATCAAGTGGTTTACCCGATCAGAAAGTCTTTCACCATGGAAAAAAGGTGCCTTAGAAAAGCAGAGCTCAACTAGTCTGTTAGACATTGGTCAGAAGTCAACCAGAGGGCCCAAGGGGACAGTTTACCAAGTGAGCGCGTGATAGCAGGGTACACCTATGTGAGTCTTCAACAGAACAACTTAGGGGATCTTCAAAGTATCTGGGAAGAATGGGACCAGAGATTACAAGATAGGTTCTGTGATAGTTATGGCGACATTGCACAATTGATGTACATTCGGGTCAACCAGCCCCTACTCCGAGCCCTTTTTCAGTTCTGGAATCCTGCCTTTTGATGCTTCACCTTCAATGGACAGGACATGATGCCCACAGTAGAAGAATACACCGCTCTGCTTAATCATAAAAATGTTCAGGAAGATTGGATCTACGCAAAACCTCCGAGAAATCAGAATTACACTTCAAAGCTCAAAACCTTTACCGGAATGAGCGACGATTGGGTCAATGGCTTGATCCGACTTCGAGGAGATAGTACAATATTCGCATGGGAGAACATTCGAGACATCCTACCTGCACATCTGGATGAGGAGAAAAAGATAGACATGCTTGCCTTGGGAATATATGGGTTGGTGATCTTTCCAAGAATTCTGGGAAACATTGATGTGGCCATTCTAGATCTGTTTGAGCGGGTAAAACGGTGAGCAAACCCAGTACCAGCTATTTTGGCCGAGACCTTTATTTCTTTAAATGCCAGTTGGAAGCACGAAGAAGGACGTTTTCGAGGATGCACACAACTGTTATAGGTATGGATTCAGAGCCACATGTGGAAGACGCCGACGAGGGTTCTACTGGGGATATCCTTCCAAGGTTTTTCGCCTTTACGGAATACTTAGCAAAAGAGTGGCGAGAGGACTTGAAAACAAGAAAATGGGCTAGTTTCTTCAGGAACATCCAAGACGAAGACATAGTATGGAGGGTCCTGTAGCTCGGTAGAGTTAATTACTTTTTATATAGTTGCGGTGATTTCAACTGGCTGATAATGTTAGGACTGCATGTAGGGATTGCTTGTGTTCCGCTTCTAGTGTCCCGACAATTCATTCCCAATACCGCCGGGTTAAGCCGAACTGAATTTCTTTTCAAAGGGGAGTTCAAAGAGAAAGTTCAGACTATCATGAGGGCTTGGGACCATTGTTACCGGATTAGGGTGGAAGGAGACACCGAGTACATGACCACCCCAGACTACAATCTTTGGAGACGTTTGAGGGTAAATGATATGATTCCCGAATCTGATCAAGGACCTGTGGTGTCACTTGAGGAGCTTACAAGGGTGGTGCCATCTGAAGTCGATATCTTACGGAATGAACTCGAAGAAATTAAGAAGAAAATAGACACCCAACATACTCAACATGAGAGTGAGCTCTATAAAGCAAGCTTAGAGGTCGATAAACGGGATGGGATCATTAGACAGTTGAAGAAATTAAATACAAATTTGAGCGACAAGAACGCTCTTTACCAAAAGGATACCCTTCTACTTCAAGTGAAAATACAAAAGGCCGGCCGAAGTCAGTTCATAGCCGTGGAAAAGGAAAGAATAAATAGTATCCATTTGGTGGAAGAAGAACGAAAAATCAGCAAGAGAGCGATCGAGAAAGAGATAGAAAGCTGCCGGTTGGCTATGGAAGAAGAAAGACAGTCCTTCAAGAAGGTTATTGACCAAGAAAAGGAAAGAACTAGGCAAGAAATTAGCAAAGGAAAACAAGCAGTCAACCACGAGAGAGAAAACGTCGCTGCATGGAAAAAAAGATCCATGAATAGCCGGAATAGACTGTTAGAGATGCAAAAGTTGTACGATGACACTATTTAAAGTTTAGATCAAAGTCGAAGTCAGAATGACGAATTGAAAGAAAATGTGGTAGAAGTAGAACACTCCCTTCGAACATATTGCCAGAGGAATGGCTTCACTGAGCTACAAGAAAGAGAATGTGAAGTAGGCATGTTACGAACCCGAATTAAGTCCTTTGAAGTAACTGTTGAAGATTATAAGGAAAGAATTAGTGTATTCGAGGAAGCTACAGCCGGAGGGAACACTTATTGGCAAAGGAGACTGCGTGACGCTGCCCGGATGGTACAGGATAGAGACCAATATTACGCAAACCTGATGGTGGACATACAGCGAGTCGTCATGCATGTGAATGATTTGGCCATCGAGGCCGAAACACTTCGACCTTTCGTATTCCCAGAAATGGAAGAAGCTCCCAGGTTCATCAAGTTGCTCAGGGCGATTGGAAAATTAGGAGATAGAGCTAGGTCTTACATATAGGGCTCTGTGTTGTAATTAGAGTACTCTTTTGTATTAGGGATCTTCATTTTGTAATATGGACTTTGTTGTAATTTAGACCCTTTAATTCCCGTGGAAGTAGTTCAAAAGGGTGATTACCAGCGGAATCAGTACTTTATCTGCATACATTCCTGCATTTCATCATGACATTCGCATCATTATACATGCATTTATTTTACTTGCAACCATATTAATGTTATGAATATTGTTTCAGTGTGTGAAAATAGAAGTTAACCCGCAATCATTCATCATCCATACCTTACCCGATTACAAAGCAAGCTCATAGAAGACAGGATAATCAGTTTAGAAAAGGGGCAAAGAGAGCTCGAGGCAAGGCTTGAAGAGGCTCAAAGAAGCCTCAGTGACCAGATTGCCCAGTCGCAAGCATCGATAGTATCCGACATAACCGTATTGTTGGTAAAAGTCTTGGGAAGAAAGTTGAAGGAGAAACCGTTCAAGAACCAGAAGGTACCCCAGTTCACTATAAGGTTAAACCAGCTGCACCAAATCTGACTAGCAAGGTGTATATCGACCCTGCAGGAATGTCAACTAGTCTTCAGATAGGGGCACCTGAAACTCAACCCCTCCACACTGAAGCACTCTATGAAGAGGAGGTGCATGATCTGAATGTGATCGAAAGGATCAGGACAGAGGTGGAGAAAAAGTGGGAGGAAAGGGTTCGCCTCATGAAGGAAAAATTTAAAACGATACAAGCTACGGAAGAGTCAGGAAATGACGCTAGTGACTTAAGTCTGGTATCCGATCTTGTCCTACCACCAAAATTTAAAATGCCAGAGTTCGACAAATACGATGGAACCACGTGTCCTTCCGCGCACATAATAATGTACTGTCGAAAGATGGCGGCCTACCTTAAGGACGAGAAGCTACTGATTCATTATTTCCAAGACAATCTAACTGGAGCGGCGTTACGGTGGTACACCCAGTTGAGCAAGGTAAATGTCAAGACATGGAAAGATCTGTCAAGAACATTCATTGAGCAATATAAGCATGTAACAGATATAACCCCCAGTAGAATTATGTTGGAAAATATGGGGCAGAAGTCCAACGAAAGTCTACGACAATATGCTCAAAGGTGGCGGGAAGTGGCCGCCCAAATTCAGCCACCCCTCTCGGAACATGAAATTACGCCGTTATTTGTTAATACTTTAAAATGGGCACTTTTCGATCGCCTCATTAATAACACAACACAGTGTTTTGCTGATTTGATTAGGACTAGGGAGTCCTTTGAATTGGCAATTAAGAGTGGTAGAATTGATAGCGGGGAAGGATCTCGGAAATATAGCAAGAAGAATGAAGTAAACGCCACCAGCACTTACACCACCCCGAAGAATTTTACAGTCTCACAGCCACAAGCACCTGTGGGAAAAGCACAAAACTCGAATCAAAGAGAGGAGAGAACCTCCAGAAAAGAGAAATAGAGGAAAACTTTTACTCCCCTACCCGTTCCGTACTTAGAGCTTTACTCCCAGTTGTATGAAGCAGACCTGGTCCGTCCATATATCTCAAACCGCCATTCCCTTCTTGGTATAACCCGAACGCGCATTGCGACTATCACGACAGTGCCCCTGGACATCCCACCGAGAACTGCCTTGCCTTCAAAAAACTTGTGCATAACTTAATTGATTCTGGGATATTGAAGTTCGAAGAACCAAGTGTCGCTACTAACCCGCTACCTAATCATGGGAACAAAGAAGTAAATGTTATTGAAGAATACTTTACCAGGAAGATTAAGGATGATGTGTTAGAAATCAAATCTCCTTTGCGGTGGGTATTTCAACAATTATGTATGGCCCATGTGATCGACAAAGGCATGATAATAAGGTAGAAGGGATGTGAAGAGTATTGCGAATTCCATCAGGATGAAGGGCATGACATCCAAAAGTGCGATGAGTTCAAGAGATTGGTACAACAATTGATGAATGAAAAGCAAATAGAATTCTTCGAAGAGCCCATGTGAAAGAAGGGGTCGGACGTACATATGACGGATAGCCCCAAATCTAAATACGGGAATGATAGACCTTTTATTATCTCTTCCAGGCTAGGGAATGCAGGTGCCTCCCAAGGAGAAACCACCAAGATAAATCCCAAGATCATCATTTTAGCACCATCCCCGTTCCCATTCAAGGATATGCGGCAAACCCCCTGGAACTATGCTATAAATGTAACCACGCCAGAAAAGCCAGAATATGGTCAGGTAAAAGAGCCTACGCTAAAAGATGAACAAAGCAAGAGCGAGGTGAATGTTGGTGAGGTGGGCCATTTCACGAGGAGCGGCAGATGTTATTCCTCTGAGGCTTTGAGAGCAGCTGAAGCGGTCAAAGATAAGGGAAAGAATACAGCGGTTAGCCCCACGCAGATATTCGGTGAAGAACCTCCCCCAAAGATGAATGAGCTGGTAACTGAAGCCCAGGCCAAAAAATTTCTGAAGTTCTTGAGACATAGCGAGTACAACGTAGTGGAACAACTACGAAAGAAACCGGCTAGGATCACAGTGCTGGAATTGCTCTTGAGTTCAGAAAGGCACCGTGAGGCACTATTAAAAGTACTAAATCAAACTTTTGTGCCCCAGGATATTTCTGTGACAAATCTGGATAGGATAGTGGGGCATATCACTGCCTATAATCATATAACATTCAGTGATGATGAGATCCCCGAGGGAGGAATGGGGTCCACCAAAGCCCTTAACATCACAACCCACTGCAAAGGGTACGTAGTACATGGGGTACTGATTGACAACGGGTCAGCATTGAACGTGCTGCCTATGGTGACCTTGCAGAAACTACCAATAGGTGGTTCTCACCTAAAGCCCTGCCACAATTCAGTAAGAGCCTTTGACGGTACACAAAGAGGAACAATGGGAAAAATTGAGGTGCCTCTATTGATCGGACCGACTGAGTATGTGATTGATTTTGTGGTAATGGACATAAAACCATCTTACAGCTGCTTATTGGAAAGGCCATGGATCCACTCCGCAGGAGTTGTCCCCTCATCATTGCATCAGAAATTAAAATTTGTAGTCGAAGGCAAATTGGTCACAGTAGAGGCTGAGCAGGAAATTGTTGCTTCAGTGACATCGGATGCCCCCTATATTCAAAATGACGAGGATGCTGCAGAATGCTCTTTTCGAGCATTAGAGCTAGTGAATGCCATATTCGTCGCGGAGGGAAGTCGGATCCCCTATCCCAGGTTATCTAATTGTACCAAGATGACCGTCGCAGAAACTTTGGGCCGAGGAGCCAATGTAGGAAGAGGGTTGGGGAAGAAATTACAAGGGAGCCTAAGAGTCAAAAGTATGATAACCAAGAAGGACCGTTTTGGGCTGGGTTACAAACCAAGTGCCCAACAGAGAAAAGAGGAATACAAGAGAAAAGAAGAGCAAAGAAAAGCCAGATTTAAAGGAGAAGACATTCCGTGGAGACCAATGTCCTTTCCTAGTTTGAAAACCACTTTTGTCTCCGGAAGATTCCACCGGCCAGGTCAAAAAGTTGAAGAGACAATTAAGGAAAATGACGTACTCAACAAGGAGGAGATATTCAATGAATCACTTGAAGGGATGTACATCAACATGATAGCTGGAAAGGGCCAAAGCAGAAAAATGTTGACCAACATCCGCCCCTGCCGTCCCAGGGAAACACTTGATAACTTGAGCTGCATTTATCTACCTGTGGTTTTTAGGAATAGATCAGAGTAATGCTCCGAATCAACCTTTTGTTTTGCCCTTAAACAATGGGGATCTTTTGTATAGGGCACCTATGTTAACCTTTTTTGTTGAAATGAAAATATCCCCGCTTTCCTGAATGACCAACATTTCAGTTATTTCATTCATGCATTCTTCATGTTCATTCACTTCGTATAAAGCCATCCTCTTCCCAATACAATTCATTCTCATTTAATGCAGGTCACTCATGATCGACTATATGAATGATACCGGATCCAATCCCAGAGTGAATTTTGAATGCCCTGAGATCTCAGAGGGAATTGAGGAAGAAGATGATGAGATAGAATGTGAGGTCCCGGTAGAGTTGAAGAGAATGGTGGCCAACGAAGAAAGGTAGATCATGCCCCACCAAGAAGAAACAGAAGTTGTAAACTTGGGGACTGAAGAAGAGAGAAAAGAAGTAAAAATAGGGACGATGTTTTCCTCGAAAACCAAGCACGAACTGATAACCCTACTTCAGGAATTTAATGATGTTTTCGCCTGGACCTATCAAGATATGCCAGGGTTGAATATTGACATAGTGGTGCACAAATTGCCAACAAAGCAGGAGTGCAAACCAATACAGCAAAAACTTCAAAGAATGAGACCAGACATGTTATTAAAAATCTGAGAAGAAGTAAAAAAACAGTTTGATGCTGGTTTCTTGGAGGTAGCCAAATACCCCGAATGGGTTGCAAACATCGTACCAATACCAAAGAAGGACGGGAAAGTTCGTATGTGTGTAGATTATAGGGATCTAAACCGAGCTAGCCCTAAAAACAATTTCCCCTTACCACATATTAACACGCTGGTTGACAACACCGCAGGACATTCATGGACGGCTTTTCAGGGTACAACCAGATAAAGATGGACTCTAACGACATGGAGAAAACTACGTTCATAACCATGTGGGGCACTTTTTGTTATCGGGTGATGCCTTTTGGGCTCAAGAATGCAGGGGCAACGTACCAAAGAGCAATGGTGACTCTTTTCCATGACATGATGCACAAAGAAATATAAGTATACGTGGATGACATGATTGCCAAGTCCCGAACAGAGGAGGAGCACCTACAGAACTTGAGAAAACTATTCCAAAGACTACGGAAATACCAACTGAGGCTCAATCCTGCCAAATGTACCTTCACTGTTACTTCTGAAAAACTCCTAGGGTTCGTGGTAAGCGGAAGAGAGATTGAGATCGATTCGGATAAAGTGAAAGCCATCCAGGATCTCTCACTACCCCACACTCAGAAGGAAGTTCACAGTTTCCTGGGGAGGTTGAATTATATCTCTCGTTTCATTTCCCAATTAACCGACCAATATGACCCGGTCTTCAGACTTCTTAGAAAGAATAATCCTGGTGTGTGGGATGAGGAATGTCAAAGAGCCCTAGAAAACATCAAAAAGTACCTGACAAATGCTTCGATTTTAGTCGCACCAGTACCAGATCGACCATTAATCCTCTACCTGACAGTCTTTGAGAATTCAATGGGATGCGTATTGGGGCAACACGATGAGTCAGGTGAAAGGGAGCAAGCCATCTATTACCTAAGCAGGAAATTCAATGATTGTGAAACGCGGTACCCGCCAGTTCAGAAGTTGTGTTGTGCTATAGTTTGGGCTACCAAGCGGCTTAGGCAGTATATGCTATACCATACTACTTGGTTGATATCCAAGCTAGACCCATTAAAGTTCTTAATGGAAGCGCCAACACTAACAGGAATGATGGCCCGCTGGCAGATGCTCTTATTCGAATTCGATATTGTATACGTGAGCTAGAAAGCCATAAAGAGGAGTGCCGTAGCAGATTTCCTAGCTAGTCGCGCTTCGGACAACTATGAGGCGTTGACTTTAATTTCCCAGACGAAGACTTGATGTGCATTACAACTGAGGAAGAGGTTTCAGATGATAAATCATGGAAGCTTTACTTCGATGGAGCCTCTAACGCCCTCGGACATGGGATAGGAGCCGTGCTAATTTCTCCTGAGGACGTCTATTATCCCTTCACCAGCAGATTAGAATTCTTCTGCACCAACAATATAGCTGAATACGAAGCTTGCGTTATGGGACTAAACTCAGCTATTGAGAGAAAGGTTAAGGAACTTCGAGTATTCGAAGATTCATCCTTAGTAATTCACCAATTGCGTGGGGAATGGGAAACCAGGGACCCGAAGTTGGTCAAATATTATGAATTGATTCAAGAGCTCACCTAGGAGTTTGAAAGGGTCAGCTTCAATTACCTTCCCCGAGAAGAAAATCAGATGGCAGACGCCTTGACGTCCCTGGCATCCATGTTTAAAACAAACACTAGGGCAGAAATGAAGCCCATTAAGATGCAGACGTTTGAAAGACATGCTCATTGTTGTAATGTACAGGAAGAGATTGATGGAAACCCATGGTACTATGATATCTTGCAATATGTCAAGCTTCAAAAATATCCGGAAGGGGCAAATGACAATGACAGAAAAACACTTAGAAAATTGGCAACAGGATATGTCCTAGATGGGGTGATCCTGTATAAGAGAAGTCATGATCAGACATTGCTGAGATGTGTGGATGCCCGGGAGGCGAAGGAGATTTTAGCCGAGGTACATGATGGGCTATGTGGAACACACGCCAACGGGCTATCTATAGCCCGGAAAATTATGAGATATGGCTATTTATGGTTGACCATGGAGGGAGATTGTATCGATTACGCCAGGAAATGCCATAAATGCCAAATTTATGCTGACAAGATTCACGCGCCCCCATCGCCTTTACACACCATGAATTCGCCGTGGCCTTTTGCGGCGTGGGGCATGGACGTCATCGGGCATATTCATCCGAAAGCTTCCAATGGACACCGTTTCATTTTGGTCACCATAGACTATTTCACTAAATGGGTAGAGACAACATCTTATGCCAACATCACAAGGACTACAGTATGTAAGTTCCTAAAGAAGGAGATTATTTGTCGATATGGTTTGCCAGAAAAGGTCATCACCGACAACGCTTCCAATCTGAATAACAAAATGATGACAGACGTGTGCACTCAATTCAAGATAACGCACCATAATTCCACGGTCTATCGTCCTAAAATGAATGGGGCAGTGGAAGCAGCAAACAAGAATATAAAGAAGATCATAGCAAAGACGACGGATACCTACAGGGATTGGCATGAGAAGTTTCCATTTGCCCTTTTCGCCTATAGGACGTCCATTCGCACATCAACAGGGGCAACGCCCTACTCCTTGGTGTATGGTACCGAAGCAGTACTCCCCATTGAGGTAGAGATCCCGTCTCTCCGGGTCTTAAATAAAGTAAAATTAGAAGAATCCGAATAGGTGCATGCCAGACTCGACCAGCTAAATCTCATTGAAGAAAAGAGACTAAAAGCCATTTGTCATGGTCAGATGTACCAAAAGCGGATGATGCTGGCATACAACAAAAAGGTGCGCCCAATAGAATTCAGAGAGGGGGATCTGGTGCTCAAGAAAATCCTCCCGATTCAGAAAGATTCTCGAGGAAAATGGATGCCCAACTGGGAAGGGCCGTACGTGGTAAAAAAAGGCCTTCTTAGGAGGAGCCCTAATCTTAACTGAAATGGATGGAGACGGGCTGAAAAGCCCTGTAAATTCTGATACTGTTAAGAAATACTATGTTTGAAAAAAAAAGGAGAAAAAAGAGAAAAAAAAGAGGAAAAAAAGAAAAAGAACAAAAGAACAAAAATGGATAGCTCAGGGCGAAAACCCGAAATAGGGTGTCTTGAAGCAAAGGGAGGACCCGAGTTGAAAACCCGTAAAGGGCGGCTCAGATAAATTGAAAGGTTGGATATCCGAAGAGAAGGGTCATCCCCATGAACACTGTGAAGAGGGAGCTTCAGGCAAAAGATTCTACGCCGGTTGACAGGATCATGTATCATTCATACCGAAGATAATAAGGGATCTTGTATTTCATATTTAGCTTTTCTCTTTTCTCATGTGTGTCATAACTCTTTTAAAATATCCCAAGCCCTTAATCGTAATAAAATCGTGTTTTTGAGCATCCATTCCTTGCCTTCTTGTTAATTTCAGGAAAATAAGCTAACATAGGCTTATGGTAAAACAAGAGAATTCTGAGCATTACTGTGATCTAACCTTAAAGATGCAGGTGATTAGAAAACGATGTTAACTTTGCCCTCTAGCTCCCTACATAACGGCAGTTGATAGGGAGGGCGGAAGGCTTCAAGCAACATGATAGGATGACCAATGGCGTACGCCCTGCTTATTCAAAAGAAAGCATGCGAGATAACAAGAGAGATCTCCCAGGTGAAAACCCAGAAGGGCACCCCCTAAAAAAAACCCTCTAAAGCGAAAACCCGAAATGGCACTTTAGAACCCCAAGTCAGAAATTTAGCAAAAGAAAGGTTGTAATGGTTGAACCCGACAGTGAAATGGGGTATCGTCGCCCATAAAAGGGGAGAAAGTGAACAACGTGAAGTCGAGATCGACTGAGGACTAAAGCAGGCCCTCCAAGATATTGACACTCATGCATCATGAATAGTTAGACATCACTAGGATTAGGAGCATGTCAATTCATTTGTCATAGCATTTTGTTTTATCTTAGACAGGTATCTATGGATTCAAAGAGACACCGGTAGCTATCGTGGTGTGAATCCCAAATTGAAGATGAAGGTTCTACATACAAAAGGCCTATGTTTCCAAGCGCCTGCAGAGAGAGGTTCTATATAGGAAGAATCTGCCGCTCCGAGGCTTCAGAAGCTGAAAGTTTTATATAAGAAGGACTTGCAGCTCCAGGGTGAAGACTAGCAGTTCTATATATGAAGAACTCCCAGCCGAAGGAATTCACCTATGACACAAGGTTTTATATAGGGAAAACCCATTATGTTGAGAGCGAAGAGTCTTATATAGGAAGAACTCTGAGCTCTACTGTCTTAGAGTAAAAGATTCTATATAGGAAGAATCTGTAGCTCCAAGATTTCAGAAGCTGAAAGCTTTATATAGGAAGGACTTACAGCTCCAGGGTGAAGACTAGCAGTTCTATATAGGAAGAACTCCCAACCGAAGGAATTCACCCATGACACAAGGTTTTATATAGAGAAAACCTATTGTGTTCAAAGAGAAGAATCCTATATAGGAAGCGCTCTGAGCTTTACTGTCTTAGAGTGAAAGGTTCTATATAGGAAGAACCCGTAGCTTTGAGATTTCAGAAGCTAAAAGTTCTATATAAGAAGGACTGACGGCTCCAGGGTTTGAAGACTAGCAGTTCTATACATGAAGAATTCCCAGTCGGAAGAATCCATCAAAGGTGCAAAAGGTTGTATATAGAAAAAACCAGCCGCGTTGAAGGCAATGAGTTTTATATAGGAAGGACTCCGAGCCTTACCGCCTCCAGATGAAAAATTCTATATAGGAGGGACTCATAACTTGAGGCTTCACAGCGAAGGGTTCCATATAGGAAGAGCCTGTAGCTCCAAGATCGGAGGGGGAAGAAGTTATATAGAAAGGACTTACGAGCCCGAAGATTCAGCCAAGGAAAAGCGGAGAGTTCTAGAAGAGCACGTGTTTCCGAAGCTACAAATAGGGAAGTCGGATAAAAATGAGTGCTTATGAATCCTTGCTTTGTCCTCGTTCCACAAGAACAAGCATAGAGGGGCAACTGTAATCACTCATTTTTATCTAATTTCTAAGTATCATATTAATATATTAGTGCATGATTACATATATGTGTGTGCGTGTATATGTTATTAATATTACATAATGATATGTGTGTGAATGTATGCATGATGCATATATTTATGTGGTGTATTACGTACCTATTAATATATGTATGATATGGTTATATTTATGTTAGGAGTATCGTATAATGTATGTTAGTATATGTGCATTTATGAGTAGGTTTATATGTTTGCATGTATATATTATTAATGTCCTTGTTATTATTGAATGTATACAAATAAGTGTTGCATGTATTATTATTAAGTATATTTACGTGTGAATGTATTTCATTACAATTGTATGTATGTATACGTAAGTATGTATGTGTATGTATTTACTATTATATTAATATATTATTATTAATATGTATGGACAAATTTGAAAATAATAGAAAAACCCACTTAAATTAAATATCCATATTATTACAAAACTCATAAATTACAAGGCCCGTTTGGCCCAAGCCCAAAACCCCAGCTAACCCTAATTACTCTATCTTTGCGCAGCTGACCAGGAGCCGTTGGATCAAAATGTAGATCCAACAGCCACGATCAAGGAAGGAAAAATATCTAGCTGGCCGCTTGAACTACACGCTTGGACGGTTCGAATGCCACGCGCGCGTTCGATCCACGCGCGGACCCTTCGATATCCCACGCGCTATAACCCCTCGACTGCTGAGCCCCACGTGTCACGATCTGGAGCCGTTTCACTGATCGAGGTCTCATCTGGACCGTTCATCCTTCAAGCCATCCCGGCCGTTAGATCGAATATGATCCAACGGCCGAGAACGCCTCTGGCCGAAGACATCTCCCCCACACCGCCACCATGCTTCCACCATGCCGGTCTCCAACCACCGCGTTCAGACATATCAGAACAACACAAAAAAAGGCTATGTCAGTATCAGTCCAGATCAAAAATATTTTACATTACTTGCTACCAAACCAAAAGAAGAGAGTGATATATGTATGAAACAAGTAATTGTAAAGCAGCCAGTGATAATCGAAAATAAAAAAGAAAAAAGCACAAAGTTTTCAGTGGTAACGCTCTTCTCTTTTTTCTTCTTTACTTCTTTGCATGCATACAAAAAATATACGCAGTAATAACAAAAAGAGAGGGATGTAGAGTTGTTACCCTCGTCGTCGATGGATCTCCCCTCACCAGTGACAAGCCTCTTCGGCTTTCCCAAGCTGAACATGGTGAACTGAAGGGAGTGGGAGGTCCCTTTTGGTTTCATTTTGGTTAAACATAAACAAAAAAAATTCCGTTTCGTATTTACTTAGATCTAGGCAAAGGGGTGAGTCTTAGCGTAGATCTAAGTTCATATTCGGGTTCAGTTTGGAAAGAGGTTGGTTTTGGGTGTGTCTTTTGGTTCGTCGGCGCCGGCTAGCGACGGCGGAAGGGACGGCGGGAAGTCGCCAGTTTCTGGGTTCATCACAAGTTCGGGGATGGGAGTTGAGAGAAAATAAGAAAGCGAAGGGGTTATTATAAAACTGGTTTGAAGAAAAAGTGAGGAAAATTTGAGATCGGGCTGAAAAAGAGGGTTTTATAGTTATTTTAGTTTGTGAAATGGGAAAATTCGGAAATAAATCCCCCCGCATTTTTGATATTTTCATTTTGGTCTCGCCGCATGGGATATTTACAATTCCAGTCCCCATTATATTCTAAAATATTGCAATCCAACCCCTGAATTAAATTGAATCAGTTTTTAAATGGCGAGATTACCTCACCAGTCCCACCGTGTTTTTGAAATTTTCACTTCAAGTCTGCCCCTTGGTCCAATTACAGTTTTAGTCCTTTCAAATTCGGTTCAGCTTGCAATTTCATCCCTAAATCGCATATTATTGTCTTTTAATTTCTGTCTCTTATGTTTATTTTTTTCTCATTTCAGTCCTGTTCCATATTTAAATGTTCATGTTTTCTTATTATGATCGTATAGGTTGATGTAGTCTTTTTGATTGCTCATACGTCTCTTGTACATGTTTCGTATTTTCATGTTTATATGTATATGTGTGTTCAATTTATGGTGATTATGTTTTTATGCTTTTATCCGATCCGTCAGATCTTGCACATATTCGATTAATATTTTAGTTGGCTCGAACACAACATGTTTTATATTTTAGCATGTATTGCATGTTTTCTTTGCTTTTAGGCTACGTGTTAGTATATTTTCTTGGTCATGTATAATGCCATGTTCTGCATATGTTACAATGTGTCTTATTGTAATATGTATATCTTCTTGTAATATGTGTTTTTGTTTCATGCCTTGTTATTGTGATATGTTAAGTTTATTTTTAGTCACGAGTAGGAGTAATATGTATGCATGTATGTTTTAGATTAGTATTTTATTTATGTTCGATTAGTAGTTTATTATGTTAATATTTATTTGTATTGTATTTAAATTATTTGCCATGTTTTATATTTTGTTCACTAAGTTTGCATAATGGGATATATAATGTCAATACGGTGCCTTTTTTTCCGAGCGTAAACGGGGCCAGTATCAGGCGTAGTGATAGTGGTTGGGCGTTTACTCTCGGATAACGGGGCCTTTAAAATTTACTCGCAATTATAACTAAATTTTAAACTAATCGTCACTTTAATCCGGAAAATATAACATTAATAAAGCGGTAATTATTAAAGTACCAATTTTGGGCGGTGTGGGGGTGCTAATCCTTCCCCATCAGTAACCGACTCCCGAACTCAAAGCTTTTGAATCTCTGGTTTTATGGTATCCGGCCTACCTAAGTGGCCGGTGGCGACTCTAATTTTAAAATAAAATATGGTATTTTTAAAACCCCACGGAATAAATATTTTAACATCCGAAAGACAACCAACACTTCGAAAACTCGTTCGTTTTTTAGCGAAAACGGGACATCGCTACACATTGTTTTCGGGATTTGGTTCGGTAGGATTAGTGGAACTAGATCCCATCTCTTTTCTTAAGAGCCATGATAAAAACCTAAAAATTTCAAACTACAAAAACACATGTATGCATTAACATCACATTCAATCCAATAAATCAATCCAATGATCAAGGCAAAGTAAAAAGCTATAATGTAAAGTTTAAAAATCATATATGAGTATAGATTTTTTTTGTGAAAATAAAACTGAAAAACAGTAAAGAAAAATATATGAGTATAATTTTATATTCGAATAAAAAATTTTCAGTTTTAAAAGAATTTTTTAAATTTTTTGAAAAACAAGATATATACACCCTAAATATATAAGATATAAGTATTAACAATATAGAAATATGAAATAATCAAAATTTAAAGAAAATAGAGTTTATACCTTTAGTTATGGATGAATGAATGATGATTTGCACTATACTTGATGATGATAACTTGGCTTTGATGTTGAAAACAAAAGTCCCTAAAGAATTTTGATGATTTCTGAGGAAAAAATAAGGGATTTGAAGGGTTTTTATAGATGAAAGTCGTTCTAGGGTTTTTAGCAAAAAGTAGAGTTTAGTTTAAATTAGGAAAACCCCTTTTAATGACCTATTAAAGGCTTCAGCAGCCACACGTACTGATACGCTATAGCGCGTATCGAAATGCGTATCGATACAATTTTTAGTCGTACCAATCCCTGATCTATACCGGTACAAGCTAGCCGGTACTAAAATGCTACCCCTAATACCTATATTGATACGCGATACCCCGTATTGATACCCCTTGACCAAATATGACGAATTCAGCTGCAAGGGACCCAAAAATACAATTTTACTTGAACCGATATGCATGCATATGATATGAGATCATCGTGAATCGGCAAAAGCATATACATACTCCCCCCTAACAACATGAATAGATGCATAGAGGAGTAAAATTACACAAACATGTAAATCAACCAAATTTAAGCACAAAACAAGGCTTTAAAGTTCAAGATAGGCTAGTAAGCCCTAACTCTCTCCTAAGAGACAAAAAACGCTCTTTGTCTAAAAGTTTGATAAAGATATTCTTTAATTGGTTCAAGGTGTCTACATGCTCTAGAACAACATCATATTTCAAGATATGATCTCTAATGAAATGATGCCTTATCTCTGTATGCTTGTTTCTAGAATGTTGGATGGGATTCTTAGTGAGACAAATGGCACTAGTATTGTCACACTTTAAGGGGATGGTACCTACATCAATTCCATAATCTAAGAGTTGTTACTTCATCCAAAGGACTTGAGCACAACAACTTTCGGCCGAAATATATTCTGCCTCGGTGGTAGATAATGCTACACTATTTTGCTTCTTAAAAAACTACTATATAAGAATACTACCTAGAAATTGACAAGTACCAGAGGTACTCTTTCTATCTATCTTACAACCTCCATAATTCACATCCGAATAAGCATTCAAACTAAAGGATGGGTCTCTAGGATACCAAAGATCTAAACAAGGCGTGTCTCTAAGGTATCTAAAGATTTTATTAACGGCTTGTAGGTGTGATTCTCTATGACTAGCTTGAAATCTAGCACACAAACAAACACTAAACATAATATCCGGTCAACTTGTGGTAAGATAAAACAAAGATCCTATCATTGATCTATAAAGCTTTAAATCAACACACTTACCTCCTTCATCTTTGTCAAGTTTTATAGAAGAGCTCATTGGTGTGGCTTGAGGTTTCACATTCTCCAAGCTAAACTTCTTGAGCATGTCCTTGATGTACTTTGCTTGATTGATGAAGATACCATCATTCCTTTATTTGATTTGGAGCCCCAAAAAGAATGAAAGCTCTCCCATCACGCTCATTTCAAACTCGTCTTGCTTCAACTTAGCAAAATCTTGGCAAAACAACTCATTAGTATAACTGAAAATAGTATCATCCACATATATTTTAACTACTAAAATGTCTGCTTTTTTTTAATAAAAAGTGTAGTATCCACATTTCCTTTGTTAAAACCTTTTTCAATTAAAAAAATTGACAAACGTTCATACCAAGCTCTAGGAGCTTGTTTCAAACCATATAAAGCTTTTGAAAGTTTGAAAACATGGTTTAGATATTTTTGATCTTCAAAACCGGGTGGTTGTTCTACATACACTTCTTCATTTATAAAACTATTTAGAAAAGCACTTTTAACATCCATTTGAAAAAGCTTGAATTTATGATAACATGCAAATACAAGCAACATCCTAATGGATTTCATTATAGCTACGAGTGCATAGGTTTCATCAAAACCAATTCTTTCTCCTTGAGTGTAACCTTGAGCAACAAGTCTATCCTTGTTTCTCACTATGTTACCACTCTCATCTAGTTTGTTTCTAAAAACCCATTTAGTTCCTATGGTAGATTTATTACTAAACCTATCAACTAATGTCCATACTTTGCTTCTCACAAATTGATTTAACTCTTCTTGCATAGCCAATCTCTAATAATCATCATTTAATGCTTCTTTGATATTTTTAGGCTCTATACATAAGATAAATACAACAAAATTACAAGTATTTGTAGAGAAGATCTAGTGGTTACCACTTTGGATGGATCATCCAAAATCTCACCACCTTTGACATAGTTGAACTCCCTTGGGTAGGTGACCTCATTTTTCTCTATAGTCGCGTCCTCCAAGGCTTCTAAAGGTGGCTCTTGTGGTTATTTTTTAATTGGACTTTATCTACCTTTTATGATTGTTCTCCACCATCATTGGCATAAAAAATTCCTACATCATCATCATCTTAAGTATCCTTCATCTGAAGGAGGTTATCATAGAAAACCATATGTATTGACTCTTCAACTACTAAAGTTCTTTTGTTAAATAAACGACAAGCTTTAGAGTTTAAAGAATAACCTAGAAAAATAGCTTTATCACTTTTTGCATCAAATTTGCCTAAATTGTCTTTTTATTGTTTAAAACACATTTACAGCCAAATGGATGAAAATAGCTAATGTTAGGCTTTTATTTTTGAAAAGCTCATAAGGTGTTTTCTTTAAAATAGGCATAATCATTACTCGATTGATAATATAGCAAACCATTTTTGTGGCTTCTGCCCAAAAATACTTAGGCAAATTATTTTCACAAAGCATGGTTCTAGCCATTTTTTCTAAAGTTATATTTTTCCTCTCAACAATTCCATTTGGTTGAAGTGTGCGAGAAGCGAAAAAATTATGGATAATCCCATTTTAGTTACAAAACTCTTCAAAACCTAGATTTTGAAATTCGGTTCCATGATCACTCCTAAGATGAGAAATGGAGTAACCATCATCGTTTTGATTTGCTTTTGAAAATGTGATGATTTTTTCTAAAGCCTCATCCCTGGTACTTAAAAATAGAACCCAAGTATATCTAGAGTAGCCATCGACTAAAACAAATGCATTTGATTTTCCACCCAAACTCATTGTTCTAATAAGTCCAAAAAGATCCATGTTGATCAATTGTAAAACTCTACTTATAGAAACATCATTAATAGGTTTAAAAGAAACTCTTTTATGTTTGCCTTTTGCACATGCATCACAAATTTTGTCATAAGAAAACTTTATTTTTGGCAAACCTCTTTTTGAAATTCGGTTCCATGATCACTCCTAATATGAGAAATGGAGTAACCAACATCGTTTTGATTTGTTTTTGAAAATGTGATGAATTTTTCTAAAGCCTCATCCTTGGTACTTAAAAATAGAACCCAAGTATATCTAGAGTAGTCATCGACTAAAACAAATGCATATGATTTTCCACCCAAACTCATTGTTCTAATAGGGCCAAAAAGATCTATGTTGATCAATTGTAAAACTCTACTTATAGAAACATCATTAATAGGTTTAAAAAAAACTCTTTTATGTTTGCCTTTTGCACATGCATAACAAATTTTGTCATAAGAAAACTTTATTTTTGGCAAACCTCTTACTAGATCGTTTGAAATCAATTTTTTCAAAACATTCATGCTAGCATGTCCTAGTTTTCTATGCCACAACCATGAATCATGCTCATCTTTAGCTACAAAACGTGTATTAGAAAAATGTGTAAAACCCCAAATTTTGCCCTAATTTGAAAACCCTAATTCAGAAAATTCCCCAATTTGGAAAAACCCTAATTCTAAAATCCCTAAATTAAAAACCCTAGAAATTTGGGAATTCAAGTTAGGAATCCTAATTTGATAAATTCAGAAATATGGTCTTAATTCTAAATTTTAGAGACCAATATGAGTTGATGGTAAAACTTTGTACCAATTTCGTAAACCCTAGATTTTTCCAAGGCCATGCTTGTGTTTAACCCATTAAGTTGGGTATTTAACCCACTTATCAGAACTATGCAACCCATCTTCTGTCTATCATGTTGCGGCCACTTCCCACCTCTCAGTTCTCTATGAACTTAAACTCCATATTTTTTTGTGCGATCCAGCAAACTTTCAAACCCTGTTCATGAGCGACACTGCCCTTTTAAGATCTCTCCATCTCTCTGCAAACCAGCCTTGATCTCGGTTTATCAACCTCATTGCCCATTTGCATCGAATCAGCTTTTGACCTTATTTGGATTCTTATTGCGCCACCGTTCTCACTATCTCTTCCCGTCGGTTTAAACGTTGGTAAGCCCCCTGAACTCCTGATCCTTTCAAAACTACATGGCAAGTTCTTGTTTAAGGTTCTTCAATCCCTTATAATATGTACTTTACTTTCAGTTGATAATTTGGACTATAACCCCATAGTTCTCTATGATTCTCAGCAATTTCGAATTCTTTAGGAATTGGTGGACACAACTCTGTGGTGGCATTTTCGGCCTTCAGGCCATAAAAGACTGTCACATGGTTCTGCATCTGTTAGGTAAGATACAGATAGAATGATGAGTGAAAATATGGATCAAACTTATTAAATATATTATTTAGTCTTAAAATATAAATAAATAAATAAATAGAAATCAATAGAATGTATGTTTCGACATGGTTAGAATAGAATGAGTGTATAAACAAACGTATACATGCTATTAATTCCTATTATATTTTTTGAAGCTACTGTTATGCCATTATAAATATATATATATATATATATATATATATATATATATACTGTAATTTTATATTAAGAGAAATATTAGCATATGAATGTGTTCTGGGAATTAATCAGACACGTTGATTTGATTCCGGACCCGTCTAACCCAAATTCCATACCTGAATTATCTACGGTCCATCCGATCCATATTCGAATATTGACCTGTCTAATTCGTCCGAACCTGTATCGAATATTCCTCCATCTCCACCTGTGCAGACTGCTCCTGCTCGTGTTTCGAAAGTTGCACATGAGTTGTTTTTTTAGATTAGTGGCTTTTAGTGTAGTTTGGTGGCATAGCAATAATTATTAATGAAGAGTTCTATTCTCATAGGTGCCGATACAGCTGGACCTAGTACTTTTGATCGTGGGAAGCACGTTATTCAGTAGGTTGAGTATAGCTTGGCTAAGGTATCGACTCTAAGGCCGACGAGTTACCTTTTCTACCGATCAGTCTGATCGTGCACGTTCTTCGAGGTCTTTACATTCTGATAGCTAGACTTAAGCGTTTGACTCGTCTTTCTCGGCATTAGAGTTTTTACCCGCTAAAAGTGTGTCTCTTCTTGTGCTATATCTTTTTGTGCTCTATGTTCTGCGTGCATGTTGTATATGTGACTGAATTAATGATCTGTGATTTATGGTATGTTTTGTATGATGGCATGACACACATCGGATATCAGAATCGGACTAAAATAATATCAGACATATATCGTATGCACTCAGATTAAATTAATAGATCGAATATACTCTCAGATTCGAAAAATATAAATCAGAACATGTCATATCATTTGGGTTGAGAAATTGTACGGGGAAGTTTAGCGGGTTCACCCTTTGGGCTGAATTTCGCTTCGGATCAGTGGTTTCTCCTTCGGGCCGTTCCACTTCGGATGGTGACGATGTAGTTAGAGTGGTTATGGGGAACCTTACTCTTCGGACGGTGTAAGGAGATGGGTGCATGACATTACATTTTATGACTCAGATTGTATACATATGTATATTAAGATGACTGTTGAATTATGCTTGTTGTTTGGATTTCTGTTATGTGTTTTTATCTGCACTTTAGAGACACACTAAGCTCATTAGCTTGTACCCTAATAGTTTTCTTCTAGATATTTAGATTGCAACACCCTTTTTCCCGTATTCATCGCTAAATAAGAGTTAGGGATGTCACATGATACTTGTAAAATAACTATTTAATATTAAGAAATCTTTTTTACTGTAAAAATAGTTAATCGCGTAAAATTTAAACTTAATAATTTCATATTCAATTTTGAACCTAGATTCAAGAAGCAACTTAATAGTTTGATCCTTTAGCATATAAATAATAAAATTGCCTGAAAACTGCCTAACTTAAAATCATTCAGATTCTAAATAAAATATGATTCATATCAGAGCAGTTTTCACATTTTACTATACACGTCGACTAGTAAATATCAAACAAGTTAAAAATTATATTATTGATACCGATGTACCTGTTTTCGATTGATGATGTTCGCTAATGCTCTTTATTCTCAATGCTTATCTTTTCCTACGCGTGAAACAATCACACGCTAAGTATAACTTAGTGAGGCATTATAAATAATCATAAAATAAGTATCGAAATAAATGAAAACATGGTTAAGCAAAATCATATCAAATCTTTCATATACATATAAACTATCACATATACGAAATGGTGAATTTCATATGCATTTACTTTATAATTAGCCCAAGAATTTGTATAAAGAGAAACTAAAGTATGCAAGGTCGGTACTCCTTTAGTACTAGTCACCGAAGTGCCGATAACATATAGACACATAAAGTGTCGAAAACATATAGACACATAAGTGCCAAAAACGTATAGATATGAGATCGATGTATAGCTATACTGCAGTCCTTGACTGCTAGACCTCTAATGGCATGCCACTACACTGTAACTCTCTATCATAAACTTGGGCAAATAATTTCATATAATTGACTTGTAAATTATCATTTGATAAATGATTCATGTATCACCATTATTCAATAATAAAACTTATCAAAATAAAACATAATAGAGCAATTCATACCCTAACATGTATTAACCTTTTTCCTTTGCCTGTGAATCATCATATAACTTATAGAAAAATCATGTTATCATTTTAATAAAATCAAATAAATAGAATTTATAAATTTTTACTAAAATACATTTCAAAACATATAAATTCACTCACCTGGGCCATTTATTATCTAGCCTCACTAAGCTTACTCATTAATCTTTTCATTTCCTTGAATATTTGTACTTTCCCAGTATTTCTTGCAACTGTAGAAATCAATCGAATATACTTATTATTATACACTTACTTAATTCAAGTCTAACATTTCCAAATAAAATACTGATGTTTGCCTTGTATCTCATTTTGGGTCCTTAGTGACCATTTTGAACATTTGGCAACTATTCATGCCTTAATTTTCAATTCTTCCATTTTAATCCTTTACTTTCTCATTCTTGCCAAAATGGTACTTTTTCATCAATTCAAGCTAATTTGATCATAATTTTAACAGTTTACAGATCAGTCTCCCTTCAAAACAAAATTTCCAAAACCATACCCTTATTTCTTCAAATAGCCGAATGGGTCCCTAAACTTTTTCAAATATTCAATTTGGTCCTAAATTGTCAATTCAAGCTTGAAACATCATTTTCTATTTATTTCCATCATCAATTAAATTTTGACAATTTAGTTCCAAATTTTCTTCAAATTTTCGAATTAGACCCTAAAGGGAATTTGACCTTCAAACATCAAAATTGAACTTCCATCATCAATATAATGCTTCAAACATCATAATCTAACCATTTTCATCCTTAATTCTCAAAACCCTAACAAATCTCTAAATTCAAGATTAGGGTTTATAACTTCCAACATGAAATTAACTTGATTTCAAGCTTGTTTTCATCACAACTAAGCTTACTTGAATTCCATAAATTTTCCATGAAACCCTAATTTCTCTCTCCTCAAACCCTAATCCAAAACTTAATAATTCCATGAAATTTTAACACCAAAATGTAGAGAATGAAAAGCATATCACTTTACCTTAAAGAACCTTGCTTGAATTCTTGATCAAAAGCCTTGAATTTTGAACTAGAAATTTTTTTCTTATTTTCCCCCAATTCTGTTATGCTTTTCGAAAGGTAGAAAGAAAGATGAAGTATATGTTCATCCTTTTGAATATTAATTCTAATATAAAACTACAAATTGCCACATGTTTCATGAAAAATGAAATTTAAATTCATTTTTCTTTCTTTCCAAAAATATCCTTTTAACTAAATAAAAATTACAACTAGTTCAAAATTATGCCATCCCATTACATTTGAACTAGGTTGGTTCCAATCCATCCGGCCATCATCATTAAATAATCATAAAATATCATTTATGATTTTTGTTCGATCTAATTCCCTGATTTTCACCTTTTATGATTTTTTCTCTATCGAACTATCAACTCTAATCCAGGAATCATATATTTCCCTAATTCCATGAATAAATTCATATTTTCATATAAAATCCTCCATTTAATAAAGTCAAAATTAAAAATTTGACTCGATCCAAAAATACCGATAATTACCTGAAATCTTTATCGGGTAGCATCTTTCTTAAAAATCATTCATTAAGCATTTATACGAATCTTTCCCACTTCTTATGAGTCTTTTTTACAAATCAAAATACTGTTATGTGACACTTCCCAAAAGGTCACCCAAAACTTTTCTCTAATCTAAGCACGCTTAACAATTTTATTCGATCAAAATTTTATATTTTCTACTGCATTCTAACCTCCAAAATCTTTATTATGATCGAATTTATCCTCATACTGAATAAAAATCATCTTTGGGAAAATTTACACTTGGGTCCTTGAACTTTTACCAACTTTTCATTTCGGTTACTAACTTTTATCTTTTGTCATTTTAATCACTAAGTGAGCCTTATGCCAAAACCTTCGTACTAAATTACCCTTATATAACTTAGTAAAATTTTCGGGGTATTACATAGGCTCTCTTAGGCGACTTGGTATTTGGAGCATCTCGTGTTTTACTCGGATATTCAATCATAAGTATGAACTATTTTTTAATTAGTCTTTCAAAATATTGATTATGTTATTTGGGATATTTATGTAATTTCAGACATTGGAACTGTACAATCTGGGAATTATAGGATGCATGCATTTATAATGTTATTCAAATATTTAATTGAGGTATTAGAATAATTTTTGTACGACTGTATTTTATAATAAATGAGACTTTAAATGTGATATTTTACGATAATTATTATTATTTAAATTTTGATTAGTTAATAAGTAAACCTAAAATTTGTTACTTGAGGAGAAAGTTTTCAAACTTGACTCCCAAGATTTAACCTAAGAAATTAGGATAAATTGAGGGGGTTACATTTAGTGGTATCAGAGCCAAGTTCAACCCTCGGACTATGAGGCTCACAAAAGCTATTTTCAAAGCATTTTGGACTTCTGCATGCATCTAAAATTTTTGGGTAAATGGGAATCTTCAGAAAAAATTACTATGATTTCAGTTAATTCTTCTAAATTACCTTGTACGCGTTTTAAACCCGGCACTCCAGTACCGAATTTGACTCTAGGTTCTTACCTTTTGTTGATTGTCCTCTATACCACCACGTAAGAGTTCTAGCTTTGTGATTGGTCGAGTTCGTAGTCGAGGCCGTACCACCATTTTTGGTGGTGGTCATCGCCTTATGTTGATCTAACAGAAAAATCAAAATGAGATATCAAATAATGAGAACGAGCCATTGAGAGGACATCAGACTGGACGTGATGACTCACTTGATATTGAGGACACTGATATAGTTCAGTCGGACAATGCCACGATGAACCGTGAGTTGCTGTGTCATCTTCGCCAATCAGATGGTCCAAGGAAACATTTATCTATAGAATTTAAAGCTGCTATAATGAAATTGTTTAAGGGTAAAATCGGTACCCATCCAGCTGATACAGAGTTTTGGCTAAAGAAGTTTCAATGATTGTTTGTTGAGATGAGTTACACTGTCAGTCAAAAATTGAAGGCCGCTGTATCACTGTAGAGGGTGAAGCACAAAATTGGTGGGAGTCTGTGGTTGATCCTGTTCCACCTAGTCAGGTCACATGGGAGTTTTTTTCTGACAGGCTTTTTAGGATCGATATGTGGGAACTGAGTTTCTAGCGAAGTACGCGATGTCTTTTTTTGTGAATCTGAAGTTGCACAACATGACAATTAACGGCTATGAGATAGAGTTTATGAGGAAAATAAAATATGTTTCTGGGATAGTTACGACTAAGAAATATAAGCATGATTGGTTTTTAAACGGGCTTCGTATACCGCTTCAAAGAGATGTTGCTACACATCTTGATAAGTTGTTTAGTGAGCTGGTTGGACGAACTAAGATTGCTGAGAGGATAATTGCATTTATGGAAGATGTGGAACTTCAGAATTCTAAGAAAGTCGGGGAGCGACTAGACACATATGTTCAACCAAGCTTTGTCAATTCGTCTAGAATGAGGCCTAGAGATGAGTTTGTTACTCCGAGTTATTAGAATGTGAGACAGGCAGCATTGACAATTCTGACTGGTAGCGTAGGTAGTTTAAAAGTTCGTCGGCCTATTTGTATGTGGTTATTGTAATAAGAAGCATAATGGAGAGTGTAGATTGAAGAAAGGAACATATTTTAGATGTGCTTCTCAAGATTATTATTTAACGAATTGTCTACGTTCACCTTTTGTTGCGGATAAACAAAACCATTCTCGGTCATCAGCACAAGCATCTGTGAGGAGTAGAGGTTCTGGTAGCTATGATATCCCAGGAAATGTTAGTAGAGGTAAACCTGCCAAGAGTGATAGATCAATTAGACCCAAGACCAGACGTTTAGGTTCAGTATATTCAATCAGAGTTCGTGATGATTATGAGGATGTATATGAAGATATAGTAGGTACAATATGATGGATTTAGTTCTAATTCTTAGTTATGATGGATTGTGAATTCTGAATGAGAAAGTATAAACTTGTGTCTGTTAGTTTTGGGTATCTGTTGTTAAGTCTGAAAATTTCATGGACGAAATTCTTTTAAGGGAGGGAGAGTTGTAACACCCCAAAATTTGCCCTAATTTGAAAACCCTAATTCAAAAAATTCCCCAATTTGGAAAAACCCTAATTTTAAAATCTCTAAATTAAAAACTCTAGAAATTTTGGAATTCAAGTCAGGAATCCTAATTTGATAAATTTAGAAATATGGTCTTAATTCAGAATTTGAGGAACCAATATGAGTTGATGGTAAAACTTTGTACCAATTTCGTAAACCCTAGATTTTCTCAAGGCCATGCTTGTGTTTAACCCATTAAGTTGGGTATTTAACCCACTTATCAGAACTATGCAACCATATCTGTCTATCATGTTGCGGCCACTTTCCACCTCTCAGTTCTCTATGAACTTAAACTCCATATTTTTTTGTGTGATCCAGCAAACTTTCAAACCCTCTTCATGAGTGACTCCGCCCTTTTCAGATCTCTCCATCTCTCTGCAAACCAGCCTTGATCTTGGTTTATCAACCTCATTGCCCATTTGCATCGAATCAGCTTTTGACCTTATTTGGATTCTTATTGCGCCACCGTTCTCACTATCTCTTCCCGTCGGTTTAAACGTTGGTAAGCCCCCTAAACTCCTGATCCTTTCAAAACTACATGTCAAGTTCTTATTTAAGGTTCTTCAATCCCTTATAAGCTGTACTTTACTTTCAGTTGATAATTTGGACTATAACCCCATAGTTCTCTATGATTCTCAGCAATTTCGAATTCTTTAGGAATTGGTGGACACAACTCTGTGGTGGCATTTTCGGCTTTTAGGCCATGAAAGACTGTCACATGGTTCTGCATCTGTTAGGTAAGATACAGATAGAATGATGAGTGAAAATATGGATCAAACTTATTAAATATATTATTTAGTCTTAAAATATAAATAAATAAATAAATAGAATGTATGTTTCAACATGGTAAGAATAGAATGAGTGTATAAACAAACGTATACATGCTATTAATTCCTATTATATTTTTTAAGCTACTGTTATGCCATTATAAATATATATATTGTAATTTTATATTAAGAGAAATATTAGCATATGATTGTGTTCTAGGAATTAATCAGACACGTTGATTTGATTCCGAACTCGTCTAACCCAAATTCAATACCTGTATTATCTACGGTCCATCCGATTCATATTCGAATATTGACCTGTCTAATTCATCCGAACCTGTATCGAATATTCCTCCATCTCCACCTGTGCATGCTGCTCCTACTCGTGTTTCGAAAGTTGCACATGAGTTTTTTTTAGATTAGTGGCTTTTAGTGTAGTTTGGTGGCATAGAAATAATTATTAATGAAGAGTTCTATTCTCATAGGTGCCGATACAGCTGGACCTAGTACTTTTGATCGTGGAAAGCACGTCATTCAGTAGGTTAAGTATAGCATGGCTATGGTATTGACTCTGAGGCCGACGAGTTACCTTTTCTACTTGTTCAGTTTGACCGTGCACATTCTTCGAGGTCTTTACATTATGATAGTTATGCTTGAGCGTGTGACTCGTCTTTCTCGGCATTAGAGTTTTTACCCGCTAAAGGTGTCTCTTCTTGTGCTATATCTTTTTGTGTTCTATGTTTTGCGTGTATGTTGTATTTGTGACTGAATGAATGATCTGTGATTTATGGTATGTTTTGTATGATGGCATGACACACATCGGATATCGTAATCAGACTAAAATAATATCGTACATATATCGTATGCACTCGGATTAAATTAATAGATCGGATATACTATCGGATTCGAAAAATATAAATCAGAATATGTCATATCATTTGGGTTGGGAAATTGTACGGGGAAGTTCAGTGGGTTCACCCTTCGGGCTGAATTTCGCTTCGGATCAGTGGTTCTACCTTCGGGTCTTTCCACTTCGGATGGTGATTATGTAGTTAGAGTGGTTCTAGGGAACCTTACTCTTCGGACGGTGTAATGAGATGGGTGCATGACATTACATTTTATGACTCAGATTGTATGCATATGTATATTAAGATGACTGTTGAACTATGCTTGTTGTTCGGATTTTTGTTATGTGTTTTTATCTGCACTTTAGAGACACACTAAGCTCTTTAGCTTACACCCTAATAGTTTTCTTCCGGATATTTAGACTCTATTAGGCGACTCGGTATTTGGAGCATCTCGTGTTTTACTCGAATATTCAATTATAAGTATGAACTATTTTTTAATTAGTCTTTCAAAATATTGATTATGTTATTTGGGATAATTATGTAATTTCGGACATTGGGACTGTTTACAATCTAGGAATTATCGGATGCATGCATTTATAATGTGATTTTCAGATATTTAATTAAGATATTAGAATAATTTTTGTACGATTGTATTTTATAACAAATGAGACTTTAAATGTGATATTTTATGATAATTGTTATTATTATTTAAATTTTTATTAATATGTAAACCTAAAATTTGTTACTTGAGGGGAAAGTTTTCAAACTTGACTCCCAAGATTTAACCTAAGAAATTAGATTAAATTGAGGGGATTACAAAATGAATGTCATCTAAATGCACCATGTAAATGTTTCCTATGTGATGACCAATAAGCAGAATTTCATTAGTTTCAATGTTGATTATTTTGCAACCATTTAATAAAAGCACATTGAAACCCTTATCACAAAGTTGGCTTATGCTCAAAAGATTATGCTTAAGGCCGTTGACATATAAAACATTGTCAATAAGTATAGAAAAGTGATTATTAATGGAACTAATTCCTTCAATGTGGCCTTTGGAGTTGTCACCAAACATCATTACTCCACTCTTTGGTTTTAGCTCCAAGAATTGACTCTTATCACCGGTCATGTGTCTCGAGCATCCACTATCAAGGTACCACGAATTTGCACTTGAAACTTTGGCATTGTAGCAATGCTCCCCCTACAAACAAAGAATTATGTCTTGATTTTTGGTACCCAAATTCTTTTGGGATGATCAATCAATGGTGCAAGGCCAAGAGGTGGTGAATTGACAATTTTAAAAAATGTGAAAGCAAATTGGAAAGTTGAAAAATTGGAACACAAGAGATTTATAGTGGTTCAACCTTCTAACAAGGTTTACATCCACTACTTTAGCTTCCCACTAAAGATTTTCCCACATTTACTAAGAATTTCTTCCATTTTTCTAGGTTAAAAAAGAAACCTTTACACACTCAAAGCTTCTACCCCGAAGCTTTGAGAAAACACTCTTTTACAAGAAGAAAGATAGAAAAATGAAAAATTCTCTCAAAGGTAGAATGTTTTCCCAATAAAAAGTTCACTCAAACCCTAAAACTTGAATAAAAAGATTGCAAATAAGCTCTCTCAAGTGGGTTACAAGATTTGACTCAAAATGGCTCAAAGATTGTTGGATATGTGCCATACTTTAGACTTGATGAATAGTTGTTGTTGTAGCTTTGGAGACTTGATTAAATACCCCATCATTGATTTCCAACCGTTTGGGTAGCTGAGATCATAAATATAGTCGTTGGACTTTATTTTTCCCACAATAAATACAGTCTACCAACACTGGTATCGGTACACAGGTTTCGGTATCGGTACCTGCTATAAGAAGAGTCGTTGTACAAAGAGGTATCGATACGTGAGATGTGACCCCCTAGACCCGCCTATGCGTTAAGTCTAATTCTAGGAGATCACATTCTATACTAAAAACTTTTCATGAAAATATTTGAGATTTCATATCCAAATCATGTAGCAAATTTAATTCATAAATGTATAAATAAGGATAATCACTTTAAACCATATCAGACTTAAGTTACAAAATAAGCCGTAGCAGGCAATATAATAAAGCATTCAGTATTAAAATATAGGCTCATGTCACCCAATAAAAACTATATGGCGGATAGAAACATTACAACAAAATATGAATACTGAATGTGTCGATCCCCCAAGTGCCAAGTCTGGGAAGCCTATCCAAAAGTATATGAAAGATGAAAAAATATTTGGGTTATGAGCTAGGGGGCTCAGTGTGTTCCAATAAGTGAATATGAAATATAAGAATAGATCAGCTAGGAAAATAATCATTTCAATAAACATGTTCCAAGAGCAACTAATGGTTCATTTACGTAACTATCCTCCAACCATACTCCAATATACAGTTCCCTAAAACTGCATCCATAAGGACTTACCCTAGGCCCAATGGGCATTGGAGCCAACCTAAGGGGCTGCCTTAGGTCCATAAAGAATTACCCGAGCCGAAGCATCGAAACCTACCCAAGGGGTGTCTTTGGGTCCCTAAGGAATTACCATCTGGATCAGGGCTGAACCTATAAAGACTTCATACATATCTCTAATAATATACCCCAAATAAAATAACAGTGTTCATACAACAGTTATCAATATTAGAAATCATGAGACAGACATGTCTTATAGCAGAAAACGGTAACCAAAGATCATGCTTACAAGCCAGACATATGGGTATACTTTCATAGCAGATAAGATAATCATATACATTCAATCCGATATAAACATCATGTTTTCAAAACAGATAATGTATTCAAATCATGAAAATTTATTCTTGCTTTCAATAAGAGAAAATAGCCATGTGCACATGATAATTTCAAAAAAAGTTACATTTAAAATAGTAATTTGGCACATAAGGAACACACCTCAAAAAAGCTAGTCAGAAAGGCCTACTGGGCACCTACCTCACTACGCTTCGCAGCGGTGCTAGATCCTAGATCATAATAGAACAAGGTTACAACAGAGGAGTAAATTTTATCTTAATAATTTTACCGAGTTTCTAAGATCATACTAATAACTATGGGTGCGTGCTGGTGAGCGAAACGGGAGGAGCTAGACTGAGCAGACGAACGGTCGAGCGAGTTTCGGATACCTTTATATACACAAGAATTCATATTAGTCCTTTATTCAATAACAATACTTTATAATGAAAAACTTAAAACTTATGCATGTTCGGGTTTAAGGTCAGATTTGGAGGTCTTCAGGTTAGAATTTCGCAAAACGAGCTTCATGGACTCGGAATGCCGATAAACATAAAAAATAAGAGGTTTTGACAATTTTAACTTTTTGATCAAGTCAAAGTCAGCGCTGATGTCAGTATGATGTCATCAGTCAAAGTCAATGGTCAAGGTCAACAGTCAGAGTCAATTGAGTTTACTCGGACGAATTTATTTAGACGAGTTGACTCGGTCATGTTAAATTGGTCGGGTCAAACGGGTTAGATTTGTTCAGTTCGAGTCAGTTCGGTTTGGGTCGAATCAGTTCAAACAAATTAGGCTTAGGTTGGACGGGTAAAATAGATTGGGCTTGGGTCAGACTTAGGCCTGATCGGTTTAGGGTGCTAAAGGGCTCGGACTGGTTTATCCTGTTCAGGCCGCCTCAGGCTATCAAGCCGCAAATTGAACCGGCCCACTCACCCTTAATATTCTGGTCGCTAGACGGTCACCAAAAAAAGTCGTCGGAGTCCCTAGAGGTCGCCCAAACTACCGAAAAACATAGCTCGTTAAACCCGCAATTAAACCCAAACAATAACAACTCAGATCAAGCCGAAAAATACCTAAAGTTTTAAAACCTTATCGGAATACACGAAGCTTTGATGAGAGCCTTACCGGCGTCAGATAATGATCGATCAAATGGGTTTTTGATTACCTTCTTATGCTGATCAAGCACAGACCATTGACGCTGCAAAACGGCTACGAAATCAGCCGAAAACAGAGAATGTCAGAGGTGAATTTTAAGGGGATTATGATCAAGCTTTAAGCCATTTTGGATGACGATCGGGGAGGCAATACGGCGAGTGGCTGGTATGGTTATGCTCGGACAAAAGAGACGATCTATTTAGTACCGGCGATACACGCCACTGGCCGACGGTGAAGGATATCGAGATGATCGGAGATTGGGAGACGAGGGGGTAGGTGAGAGAAAGATAGGGGAATTATCTGGAAATAATTCAAATATGGGAGCTGAAGGGTCCCAATCTGATATATTTTATTATTTCGAAACAATTATGAGGCATAACATAAAGAGATGAAAGGGTAGTTTGAAACCAAGAGCTACCTTAGCTCAGCTGGTTGGGTTACTAGCCAAGGCTTCCATAGGTTGCGGGTTCAAATCCTGTAACCTGCAACTACTCCCCTTCAAAATCTTTTTTTTCAGAGGTGTTACAACTCCCCTTCAAAATCTTTTTTTCAGAGGTGTTACACGAGAAGCCGTATCGATATGAGGAGTTCATTTTACAAAGGCATACTGGTACTGTCCGTGCCGTATCAGTACCAATTTTGCTCACTGGAATCTAAGAAAGTTGTGAATGAAAAATTGTATCGATACGCCTAAGAGTGTATCGGTACGCTATAACCGATTTTCAAAGTTTGTGATTCTAATAAGCTAACAAAAGGCAACGGTCGAATATTTATTACAAAAGATTTGGAAAATCTTAACACCTCGTATTGGAACTCATGAGCTGTACCAATACTCGAAGACCAATTTGGTTCCAGGTCGGTACCCTGTAGTCATTTCGTTTAAATTGAAATTACAGTAGCTAAAAACCGTATCGATACGACCAAGGGCGTATTGATACTCCTGGGCCAAACTTGGCTATTTCGAGTACTAAAACACTTAAAAAATATTTGGGGTTTATGTTTTTTGACTTAGAAATATTTTTAAGTCCGAATCCTTGTCAATTTGTGAGTCTTTTTTAGTACTTAAAATTTATCCAATTTTACAAATTGGTCCTTAAAATTTCTTATTATATCAAAATCAAATATTAATTTTACACTTATATTCAAGCACAATTAGGTTTAGTTTTCATTAATTATCTTAGCTTTTTAGTTTAGTCATGGATTGCATTAAAGAGTTTGATTTGGTGCTTAAAAGTTGTCATATATGCTACTTAATTGCTTGGGGAAATGTATTTATTTGCGACTGATGTGCATTGCATTAGAACATGCTCGAACAACAATATATTCATTTTTGAACAGTAACAACAATATATTCATAATATTGCCATTCTTTGACAATTAGCGTAGAGTTGTAGTAATCCTTGTCGCCTCTGTCATCATTCTTAAGCTGTTTGTCTACTCTTTATACTTGTTTACTTTAATACCTTTGTCATAGGTAGTTTAGTTTAATTCTTTACTTTTTTCCATTGCACTTATTTTTTCCGAATTATTAGTTAAATCTAAAGATTATAACTTAAACAAATAAAATCTATTCAATTCATGCGAAGATAATACTCAACTCATCATTATATTATTCTTTGACTAAGTGCACTTGCGTATTGTTTGCATTATGACATTGATTTACTTATTGTTTTATCCAATAATTTTTTTATTTAAATTGCTACTTAAGCATTGGCGAGTGTTGAGTAGTAAATAAACTTGTTTAAAATTGATAGGGTTAAATTAAGTTGGATCAAAATTGGACAATATGAATAAAAGATTCTTAGCAACTTTAGACATAGATATTTGTCTTATACGACTTTTTGTCATGTTGTAGCTTAAAAGAATTTGCCAAGTGAAAAATCTATAGACATACAGGGTGATTGAACGAAGAAAATTCTAGGTTTTTCCATCGATAAAGGGAAACCATCTTAGGGCTTTTCGAACAAGATTTTCGTAATATTTTCCATGGCATTTTATAAACAATTAGCGTGGAATAGAAATCTTCTGCACTTTTTTGATACCATTTATATGTACTTATATTAAAAGATTAAGTTTAGAGTTTATGGTTAGGCTTTAGAATTATAGTTTAAGATTAAGGTTTAAAGAATTAAGGGTATGGTGTTTTTTTTAGAGTTTGTAGTTTAAGGTTTAGGATTTAGGGTTAAGATTTAAAATAATTTTTTTAATGTTGTGACGTAAAAAGAAATACAAAACGAGACAAAGGTTTTTTGTTCATTAGCGAGGAGTCTAAACAGTCTCAATCTGACTTAAACAAACATCATTTGCATTATTTTTCCATGCTGTTGACATTGATACTTTTTAATTTTTTCCCATAGTTTAACAGTTTATTTTTTTTGACAAATCCTAATCTTAATCCTACCTAGAGAAAAGATAAGGTTCGTCTAAGGGGAGGAAAAAGTACTCCTAGTGGGTTTAGAACTCATAGCCTAAAAGAATATAAAAAAATAAATATAAACAGTTTGGCCAACCGACTAAATTAAAACTCATATTGTTATTGTTCTATTTTCCCATCACATTATATTCAACTCATATTGTTAATTTAAAAATGTGACCACTTCAACATTTAGAACTCATTTATTCCCTGTAGTGACGATAATTCACTCATTAATATATTACTTGTCGACCACGTGCACTCGCATGTTAATTTTGTTATGGCATTGTCATTCATTTATATTAATTTTGTCAACATCCATTAATTTGATGACGTGACACGTTAGTAAAATGGGTTAAATTTTAATTTAATCCCTAACTTTAGATACAATAGTAATTTAACCCATTATCTTGAGGTGAAATGTTATTTTTGACCCTTCCACCACTCACCAATGCTGTTGGTCACAGCCGGTCTCAACCAACCATCGTTATCAAAGACCGTTAAACCCAAAATTATCCATGTTACAAGCTTTGTCCCTTCCTCAAGAAATGCTTCATCCATTGGTTTATTTCCCATTAAAAATTCAGGCAAAACAACTCCAAAACTATAAACATCACCCTTTATTGTTTAACTGGAACTTTTAGCTATATACTCATTTTAGTTTGCCATTTTTATCTTCACTATTTGATGAACAAAAGGTTCAAGTAAAACACTAGAAGTGGTTGCTTCTTCATGCACCTTAATTGTTGTCTATGGTAATTTTAACTATCAATTTTCAAGTTGTAGTAGAAATAAAAATGGTAAATGATATGGGAATAGCCTTTTACATTACCATTTATAGCAGAGTCGAAATGTTGAGTATTTTCTGACATAATAATAATAATAATAATAATAATAATAATAATAATAATAATAAAAAGAGGATAAATTCCTTAGCATAATGAGTGAAAATTCGACAAGGAGTGCGAAAAGAGAGGAGAGTAAAGGAGGGAGAAGTCAAGAAACCAATATAGTTGTTGCTGCAAAGAAAGTATTGATCGTAAGCATTGTCCTCAAATGATATTATTTTGTTCTATATCAGTTGTTGCAGCAATCATAATGGGCAGTCATTATTGCAGGACCAAAACACAGTTTGGGTAGCCATAGTTTAGTTTTTGAGGATCAAACTGTCGTTTACGACGGTGGCCGGTGGCGACTGGTGGCAATGGTGAATGGCTGTCGGCTGTAGGAGACTTTGGTGGAATTCAAGCGTCAAAGTGATATTTTACATAAAGTTTAAGGGTCAAAATGATACTTTCTCTAAATTTATGTGGTCAAATTAGTATTCTATCTAAAGTTAGGGTCAAATTAAAATTTAACATCTTTTACTAATATGTCACGTCATCAAACTAACGATCTTCCAATGTTAAGTGACTAAAACATTATAAATTGATAAAGTAAGTGACTACAACGTTACTTTTTAGAATTTAATGAGCAAAAGTGAATATTTTTAAAACATAAGGGACCAACGCTGTAGTTTACCCTTAAATTTATTCAAATCCATTATATACAAAGCTCGAGAACGAGAACACAAGCTTTTGATATACATATTTTCTTTTAAGAAGCAGCTATAGGAATAGAAACACCATAAAAGCAGAATTTATTTAGTTATGCCTCCAGGACCAGTATTATATGTCTAATTAAGGAAGCGTATTAATTTAGGGCAGGGCAAATGGGAAGTTCTGCTGTGAGCCTGTGAGGCAGATTAGGATGAGACTAACTGGTTGTACTGGTATTAGGTTCTAACATAAATTATGAGAATATAACATAAATGCTTACAGTACAGAAAGAAAAACGATAGTTATACAAATGCTTATCATGGTAAGAAATTGTGTGATAACCTAGCTCGATAACATTAATCCTTAAAAACGCTTAAGATTTTTGATTGCTACATAAGTTGTAGCGACCTATTTTCGCTAAAAAAAACGGGGTTTTAAGGTGTTTTGAGTATTTTTCGGGTATTTAAAAAGTATTTTTCGTGGGATTTTAAAAAACCGTATTTTATTTAAAATGGAGTCGCCAGCGACCACTTAAGGTTACGGATGTGAAAGGATTAGCACCCCACACCGCCCAAAATTGGTACTTTAATAATTACTGCTTTAATATTAAACTTTTCAGATTAAAGTGACGATTAAATTAAAATTTGGTTATAAGCGCGAGTAGATTTTAAAGGCCCTGTTATTCGAGAGTAAACCGAAAGACCACCATCACTACGCTTGATACTGGCCACGTTTACGCTCGAATAAAAGGGCACCTCATTGACAATAATATAACCGAAATGCAACTTAAAACATGGCAAACATAAATAAATATAACGCGATAAAAATATAAATAAATACTAACATAATAAAATACTAATCTAACATAAACAAAATACTAATCTGAAACATATATACATAAATATTAATCTAACACATAAAATATAATAATAATAATAATACAATAATAATAATAATAATAATAATAATAATAATAATAATAATAATAATAACAACGATGATAATAATAAATGAACTAAGCTAATATATAAAACCTCATGTAAGGACTAAAATGCATGGTTCAAACTAATATATACAAAACATTATAAATCTAAATATTAGAGACTAAAATGCATGAATATTTAATTACATGGCATGAAAGAACATAAAAGAGGGACTAGAATGAACAAAATGCAATATTCATGGGCATAAATTACATGACAATAAATAGAAATGTTGAACATTGAATAAATATAGAACAGGTGACTAAATTAAACTAAAACATAAATTAAAACAGGTTTGAATCAAGTTTTAGGTTTCGGGTTTGGGTAACCCGGATAAAACGGGTTATTATAGCTGCCTCTCTTCGCTCATTGTTGTGTAACAACAATAGAGCAAAGACTAAAAATGACCTATTTTATCCAGTCTGACTAAGCTTCTTCCCTCTTGACGTATGTTTTCTTTCTTCAGTAGATCTTCTTTCTCTTCGACGCAGGCCTTCTTTCTTGACTTGATTGATCCACCTTGTCACGCTTGGGAAGCAAAATCTTCAAAATAGGGGTTGTCTGTTGGGGAAGCAAAATGAGTCCGACTTACTACATTACATTAAGAAAATTTGACCCAACTGCAACACCGACGAAGAGAAAGGGTCTACAAAATTTGATCCAATTGCAACACTGACGAAGAGGCAGGATTGGTGGATGAAAGTCCCCATGTCTGATCCAGCTACAACTCTGACGAAGAGGCAGTATCAGAAAATTGAAAACTTCTTCTTCTTTTTCTTTTTCTTTTTCTTCTTCTTTTTTTCTTTTTTTGAATTTCTCTCTTTTTTCTCTTTTTTTGTTTTTTCTTTCTTTTTTTTCTTCTTCTTTTTTTATACAACATTGATAAAACTTGAAAGTTAGTACATTTTGACCAAGCTACAACACCGACAGAGAGGCATGGTCTAAAGTTAGTAATTTTGATCCAGCTATGATACCGACGAAGATACAAGATCAAGAGTTAGTGAGTTTGGTCTAGCTACAATACCGACGAAGAGGCAAGAGCAAAAGTTAGTGAATTAGGTTTAGCTATAACACAGACGAAGAGGCAGAACCGAAAATTAAGTTTGACCAAGCTACAACACCGACGAAGAGGCAAGGTCTGAAGATTTGATCCAGCTACGACTCTGACGAAGAGGCAGGATCGAAAGGTTGTTCTTTTTGTGTGTTCAAGCTACGACTCCGACGAAGAGGCATGATCAAATTTTGGCAAATTTGGTTCCGCTACAACACCGACGAAGTGGCAGAACCGATGGATGAAAATTTCAATGTTTGTTCCAGCTACAACTCTGACGAAAGGCAGTATCAGAAAATTGAAAACCTTTCTTTTTTTTCTTTTTTTCTTTATCATTTTTTCTTCATTTTTGTTCCTTTTTGCTTTTTTTTCATTTTTTCTCTTTCTTCTTTTTTTGATTTTTTTCTTTTCTTTCTTTTTTTTTTTTGCTTTTTTTAGATACAACTTTGATAAAACTTGAAAGTTAGTAAATTTTGACCAAGCTACAACACCGACGAAGAGGCAAGGTCTGAGGATTTGATCCAGCTACAACTTTGACGAAGAGGTAAGATCGAGGGTTGGTTTCTTTATGATCAAGCTACGACTCTAACGAAGAGGCATGATCGAAATTTGGCAAATTTGATTCAGCTACAACATTGACGAAGAGGCAGAACCAAAAATTAGATTTGACCAAGCTGCAACACCGATGAAGAGGCAAGGTCTGAAGATTTGATCCAGCTACAACTCTAACAAAGAGACAGGATCGGAAGGTTGGTTTCTTTGTGATCAAGCTATGACTTTGACGAAGAGGCATAATCGGAATTTGGCAAATTTGGTTCAGCTACAACACCGACGAAGAGGCAGAACTAAAAATTTATGAAGTTGGACCTATCCACACCATCAAAGGAGGGTAAGATCGAATTTTCGTAACTTAGATCTTGCTATACCATCAACGGAAGAGCAAGATCAGTGAATGATGGCAACTTGACTTTTGATTTTTTTGAATTTTTTCTATTATTTTTTTGTTTTGTTATTTTTTTGTTTTTATGGCTATAAGTACAAGGAAAAGTATGGTCTAGCTGCAACACTATCGAAGAGGCAAGACCTGGGTAAGATTTGATCTGCTACACCACTGATGGAGAGACTAGATTGGCAAAATATGAGATCCACTGCACCACTAATAGAGAGATATGATCTGGATTAAAAATTTGATCTACATCACCACCGACGGAGACAAGATCTATATTAAGTTGGTCTATCACCACTGACGGTGGCATGATTTGCAAGATGTTGAATTGTTGTGCCATTGACAACGAGACAATGTTTGGAGAAATTTACTCCACTTTTCCATCAATAGAGGGTGGAATCTGGAAATAGTTATCTCTATTGGCAGGAGTAAGGATATGGAAAATGTTGGCGTCCGTCACACCATCGTCGGAGGAATCAAACCCTACAAAGGAGAAAATATTTTTTAGTAATTGTTCAAAAAAATTTGTCGTTGATACCTTTTTATTTATATGTTTCAGCATCTTCTTTGTGTTTGGCCTCCTCTAAGACTAAGGCTGGTCGTCGTGATTGCAACTCATATTGAGGATGTTCAGTCTCTTCTTCGAATCTGTTTGTATGTACAAGCAAGAATTGCATGCCTAAATTTTGTATCTAAATACATGTGTCTATCCTAAATGTATGGTGACTTTGGTGTATGCATTTAATCTAAATGTATGACGTATGCAAAAATGATTCAATGCAAGATGAATGCAATTAAATGCATGAATGTGATATGATTTCTGGCCCTCAATGGGATGCCCCTAAATCCTCACTGGTCCTGTCAGGATCTTGGTCTTTTGTATGTAGCAGTGCCCCAACCTCTTCTTGGGTTCGATCACCTTTCTTTGAATCTTTCATCTGGGTGCATGCCCCAACATCTTGTTCGTTCTATACCTTCATCTGAAACTGCTCTTGTAGCAAATTTAAAACTTTAAGGTGATATCGTTTATGCATTTTGGATGTTCAAGACTCAGATACGAACAAAATATACTTGCATTGCAACTTGTAGTTTTGATCCCTTACAAAATATTCTCACTATTATTGTACTTAAGTCGGTGAGATTGGTTTACAAAAAGCATCACTCTGAAAGTGATAAAAACTACAAGTGGACCTACTATGGTCAACACAGTGCAATATTTAAGCTGGATAAAGCATGGTACAGCTCAAAAAAACCTTCGACGCGTCCCTAATTGGCATCTCCGTGCTTCGGTAAAAGGTTTTTGTTTGTAGCTATTCCTGCTGAGTCATCAAAGCTTACCACCCTAAACTTAATGAATTTTTCCACCAACTTTTTGAAACCAAAGCAGTTTTCAATTGTGTGGCCAACTTGTCTCGCGTGATAATCGCATTTTGCATTTGCATCATACCATTTTGGGAAGGGAGGTTGTACCGAGTCTTGGTAAAAAGGTGCCACCATATGGATGTCATACAACTGTTTGTACAATTCTCCATAAGAAACTGGTACTGGAGTAAACTCTATCTTTTCAGTATTCTTCCTCTGACCAGAATCTTGGCTTGAGGAACCGTGGGCACTTGTAGCTTTGGGTTGTATCACCGTCACTGGCTTCGAATAGCCAACATTAAAAATTCTAGAAGAATTCACTTTATTGTCCCTCTTCCCATACGAAGGCTTCTTATAGGACAAACTTCCACCAACATCGATCTTTCCACTCTTAACAGCATTCTCAATGAGCTCACCAGATAGCACTAGATCAGCAAAATTGGTATTTACAATGCCCTATAAGGCAATCTAGGATTGGACCATCTAAAGTCTAGATGAATATGACCACAGTTTCTTTCTCACTAAGAGGGGGTTGGACTTGTGCAGCTATATCTCTCCATCTCTGAGCGTATTGTCTGAAATTTTCATTAGACCTCTGCTTCATGTGTTGCAGAGTCCAACGATCAGGTACCATATCAGTGACGTGTCTGTACTGCTCCAGAAAAGCTCTATCTAAGTCTTTCCACGATTTTATCTGATGACAGCTCAACTGATTATACCAGTAGGCGACAAATCCTGATAGACTGTCCTGAAAATAGTGTATTAACAGCTTTGTCATCTCGGTCGTATCTTGTCATCCTCCTGCAGAACATAGTGAGGTGAGCGCGAGGGCAACTGGTTCCATCATACTTTTCAAACTCTGGGATCTTAAATTTCGGGGGTAACACCAAATCTGGGACAAGACTGAGTTCACTGGCCTCAAATTCACTGAAGATATCCTCTACCTCAATAGCTTGCATCTTTTCCTCGAGTCGTTTGCAACGCTCCTCAATCTCTTTTGACGGCTCATTTCTTGATTTGTTAGATTCAATTAACTGATCCATATCGGAGATAAAACTTTTAGCTTGATTGCCCTCTAGCTTAACTTCTGATGCGGCGGGCAAATTTGCTGGGATAGGGGCGCTGGCCTGAAGTGGTTGAGATTTTTCCATAGAAATTACCACTCGAGGATTGGTTTGATTTTTATCCTCAGTAGGGGTAAACCCTGTAGGATATATAAGATCTTCATTTTCTTCCCTGGGACCTGCCCCAAGGTTGATAGCAGAGGCCTCTCCTTGTTCAGGAAACTTGCATCCTAGCATCTATGCTAATTTCACCAGTATGTCCTACCGAGATCTTGCAAACTGATCACTTATCTCTTGCTGAGCCTTGGCTAACTGGTCCTCTAATTTTTGGGTTAAATCTGCCTACAAAGTCTTCTAGTTCTACTCGATCCTATCCAGTCTCTCTTCATTTGCCATCTTTGTCTTGCTTCTTCTTCTGTATGGATGTTGAATCAATTGATCTTTCGTCTTTCCCAGTATTTCTATCACAGAGCATCCCGAGGATCAGTCTCAAAAATGAATGCATGTAAAAAAAACAAAGTATATGTCCTATATGCGAATGCACCAATGCAAAAATCAAAATGTCATGATATGCAATGCAGTGAATGCCAAAATGAACAGATATGATATGATCACAAAGATGGGTCAATTAAAATAATCAAATGTATAAATTAAAGTAAATGAAAGATTTCTGCTCGGGCAAACCACTTGAACCAATGCCTTTATGTCATGCAATGCTAATGCAACAAAAGTATGTGTAAAGTAAAAAAATAAAATAAAACAAAAAGAAATGAGTTAGCACTGAATGAACTCAATAGATACATAAAAAGCAAAGCAGATAAGGCAACAAGCAGAGCAATCCTATTTATCCCATCTAAAACACCTAAGTTATTCGCATGACTCTAAAAGGGTGGGCTTTCTATATTCTCTACATGCAGTTTTGGTGCTAATAGGTACCCGAATTGTCCTTGTTGTCCCCTAGTAAGAGTAGCAAGGCCCCCGGTCATCACCCATTATAGGCTCCTTTCAACCAGGTTCAACTCAGGGGACCCATTCACTTATACCCATACGAATGAACGATATCCTCACGAAAACATAAGGTACTCGAGCCCCAAAGGTACTTGCTAGGCCCATACAGAGGAACCAGTAAGAAATTGTGTTATGACATAAAAGATAAATTCTTTGTTACTCAAATCATAAGAAGTAGGGTAGATACACAAATTGTCACAACACCTACAACAATTATTACAGAACCTACATAAACTCTTAAATGATAACTTTATATTTTAAAGGATATTGTGTTATAACATAAACTCTTAAAGGATAATTTTATCTTACAAACTCATAAGAAATATGGTACCTACACAAATTGTTACAAAACCTGCATAAATTATTATATAACTGATAAGAAAAAGGGTAATATCACAAACACATAGAACATATCACCAAATCTAAAACAAGCGAAACTTATGGTAGGAAAATGTTTTATAACATAAGCTCTTAAAGGATAACTTTATATCTTACCAAACTCATAAGAGATAGAGTACCTACATAAATTGTTACGAAACCTACATAAATTATTATAGAGCCAGTAAGAAAAAAAGGTAATAACATAAATTCTTAACTCATATCGCCAAATCTAAAACCAACGAAACTTATGGTAGAAAATTGTGTTATAACATAAACTTTTAAATGATAACTTTATATCTTATCAAACTCATAAGAAATAGGGTACCTACACAAATTGTTACGAAACCTACATAAATTATTATAGAACCGATTTAAAAAAAGTAATAACACAAGTTCTTACCTCATATCACCAAATCTAAAACCAATGAAACTTATGGTAGGAAATTGTGTTATAACATAAACTCTTAAAGGATAACTTTAGATCATACCAAACTCATAAGAAATAGGGTACATACACAAATTGTTATGAAACCTACGTAAATTATTATAGAACCGATAAGAAAAAAAAGGTAATAACACAAATTCTTACCTCATATCACCAAATCTAAAACTAGCAAAACTTATGATAGCAAATTATGCTATACCATAAACTCTTAAAAGATAAGCTTATATCTTACCAAACTCATAAGAAATAGGGTATCTACACAAGTTGTTATGAAACCTGCATAAATTATTATAGAATCGATAAGAAAAAAGGTAATAATACAAATTCTTACCTCGTATCATCAAATCTAAAATCAGCGAAACTTATGGTAGGAAATTGTGTTATAACATAAACTCTTAAATGATAACTTTATATCTTACAAAACTCATAAGAAATATGGTACCTGCACAATTATTACGGAACCTACATAAATTATTATAGAATCGATAAGAAAAAAAGGTAATAACACAAATTCTTACCTCATATCACCAAATCTAAAACAAGTGAAACTTGTGGTAGGAAATTGTGTAATAACATAAACTCTTAAAGGACAACTTTATATTTTATCAAACTCATAAGAAATATAGTACATACACAAATTGTTACGAAACCTACATAAATTATTATAGAACCGATAAAAAAAGGTAATAACACAAATTCTTACCTCATATCACCAAATCTAAAACCAACGAATCTTATGGTAGGAAATTGTGTTATAACATAAACTTTTAAAAGATAACTTTATATCTTACAAAACTCGTAAGAAATAGGGTACCTACACAAATTGTTACGAAACCTCATAAATTATTATAGAACCGATAAGAAAAAAAGTAATAACACAAATTCTTACCTCATATCACCAAATCTAAAACCAACAAAACTTGTGGTAAAAAATTATGTTATAACATAAAATCTTACAGGATAACTCTATTTGTTACCAAACTCATAAGAAATAGGATACATACACAAATTGTTACGAAACCTACATAAATATTTATAGAACCGGTAAGAAAAAAAAGGTCATAACGCAAATGTTTATCCCATATCACCAAATCGAAAACCCTTCAAATGAATGGTAAGAATTTATGTAGGAGCATAAAATCTTATGTGTTTGATAAGAAATAATATTTTTTGGTAAGATTTTAGGTTATAATATAAATTTTTACCATGTGTTTGAAGGGTTTTAGATTTGATTAATTAGGTAACAATTTTTATTGCAATATTTTTCTTACCTTTTATGTTATATTTTATGTTATAACTAGGTAATATTTTGTGTTATAACTTGTTGAACTATTCAATATTTTATCTTTTTTTTTTAATTCTAACGAATCTGATTTCTTTTTATCTAATTTAACAGTTATATTGGTACTGCTTCAGTTTAGCCGTTTTTAACTAGTTTTCTTTTAGACAAACCCCTGTAAATTGTAGGATTTGGCATGCCATTTCAAAGGTTACACGTTATCTGCATAAGTTTCAGCGTCGATCTCAGCAGAACATCTGGCATCCGTAATCATTTGAACGACAGCAACCAGAGAGGGGATAGTTTAATCCATCTTTTAGATGGTTAACAGTAAAATATATAAAAATTATTAGTTAAAAAAATAAGAAGTTAATCTTAATTTTTTATTTCTTATATTTAACGATATAAAAAATGTGTAAAACTTTAAATTTTTTACATTCAGTAAATGAATCATAATCCTATATATATATATATCATGGAGAGGGCTTAAAGACTAAAATATCACCTCTACATCCTAATATTACCAAATTAGCACCCAAAATTCTATATTTCGCATATTAGTACTATTACAGTGAACAAGCCGTAGAAGCACGTCAAGTTCAAAAAAAATTCAATTTTTTGTGTTTTAACTTAATTAATTAGTTAAAAGATGAATAATATTAGAAACTCACTTCACATTTTTTTATTTTGTTCTTCAATAAATTAAAAATGTGAAGTGAGTTTCTAATATTATTCATCTTTTAACTAATTAATTAAGTTAAAACACAAAAAATTGAAATTTTTTTGAACTTGACGTGCTTCTACGGAGAGTTCACTGTAATAGTACTAATATGCGAAATATAGAATTTTGGGTGCTAATTTATTGAAGAACAAAATAAAAAAATGAACTATTAGGAACCAACTTTGATATTTAACTTCTTAATTTACAAAAAAAAGATTTTGGCATTAGTTGTATATATGCCTAGCTAGAGTGTAAGCCTTTGTATCTTATCAATGTGAGATTCTTGGAGCTAAAAGTTTACAACTATATTTTAGCTTCAAGAATCCTACATTGATAAGAAAACAATGGCTTACACTCTAGCTAAGCCTATATATATAAGCTAATGCCAACATTCTTTTTTGTAATTTATGGAGCTAAATATCAAAGTTGATTTAGTTCAATTTTTTATTTTTTGTTCTTCAATATATTGAAGTTGCGAAGTGGGCTCTAATAGTTTATTTTTTTTCTAGGTTTGTAAAAAAATTAAGTGAAACTCGCCTAGCATGTACAATAAGTTCTAATTAGGATTTGCTAATTATTTGTTAATGTGATTAATTAAGTTAAAACATAAAAAATTTATAAAAAAAATTGAACTTGTCATGCTTCTAAAGTGATTTTAAAAAATTTTTAAAAATAATATTTTATTTAAACTCGTCGTGCTTCTACGACGAATCATTGTAATAATTCTAGTATGAAAAATATTAAATTTTGAGTGCTAATTTGATAGTATTAAGACGTAGGGGGTGCTATTTTGGTCTTTAAGTCCATGTAGAGGAGAAAACCATATAAGTTAATTAAGAACCCATGCTAGCTGCTGACCTTTTTTCTTTTCAGTGGAAGTTTAAGCAAGGACGAGGAAACTCTTGGAAATGGAACCCATATTTGTTTTATTTCTCTCTCTCTCTTTTTAATAAAGCCAGTAAACAATCAGAGATAAGGATGCTTAAACTAAGACATTTTTTTGTCTCTATTTATAGGCACGCCACCCAACATCCAAAAAGCAATAAGGCACGGGAGTGTAAATAGGGTTAAAGACATTTGTAGGACCCTGAGGTCCTATTTTGATCAAAATAGGACTTCAAATCTTGTATTTTCTAGTTTAGCACTATTACAATGAATTCGTCGCATCATCACGACGAGTTCTAAAAAATATTATTTTTTATTTAAACTCGTCGTAGACGCACAAAGAGTTTTAATTATTTTTTTGACTTTAAATGTCCGATTTAAACCTTAATTACGGGATTAACCTAATTCAAATTGAATTCGTCATCGGGGCACGACGAGTTTCCCTCTGCGTTAACACACCGTAATGTTTTTTACGGAAAAATTTGCAGGTTCTTTTAGGGTTTTTTCAAATTAGGGTTTTTTAGTTTTTATAAATAGATAGTTTTGTTTAGTGTTAGAACACACACAAAATTTTCAATCCTTTTTTGTTCGAGCAAAGCAAAAGAGTTTGTCAAGTCGTGAGATTTTCGTAGACCACACTGAAAGAAAGAAACTCACACATAAATCGGAAGGTTAAAGGTAACGCTTTTTAACTTTTTTAGATTACGATTAATTTTTTGAATATTATTTATTTTTTATTCAATTTTTTATATATGCATAATTTTTTAAACCGAATAGTAAATTGTGTTATAAATATTTTAATCAAAAATATTTTAAAATTTGATTGATTTGTGATGTTTTAGGCATTTAATCGCGCATAACTATTGAGGGAAATGACGTTGTTAAGACTTCAAGATTCTCACATCACGAACAACATAGAATTATTGGTAAGAGTTTAAGATTTTTTTGCAACTTTTAATTTATTGTTTGTAAATTATAAAGTACTATTTTTTTAAAATTTTGTGTTTGTAGAAAAAGGATGCAAAATTTTGGCCTCACTTGATATAGAGCAATCCACCAAGCCAATATATAAGGGGTTTTGGAGAATTCCAGTTTTATGTATGCATCAAAGATTCGTGACTTTAATATCGTACCGGAGTTGATTAATGGGTTGGTGAAGTGTTGGAGACCAGAGCTGCATACTTTCCACATGCCATGGGAGGAGTGCACAATCACCCTCGAATATGTTGCTATGTATCTCGGTGTCCCAATTTTGGGTAGTCCAATTATTACTCAGAACATGTATTTTGTTATTGATTACTGGCTTCGGTATTTAGGGAAGACACCACCGGCGCATGCTGTTGATAGTAAACGTGTGAAGCTGACATGGCTGAAGAGTAATTTTCAAGTGGATGAAAATTCCACATCGGTAGAAATTAATTGCGTTGCTCGAGCCTATAAATTGTTCTTTCTCGGTGGTATGTTAATGCTGGAAAAATTAAGTTCTCACGTGTATATGCAGTACCTCCGGTCTTACAGGCGTCGTAGGGAGAAAGAAAATTCAGTTAGGGATCTACAACATTAGGTTTCCTGTATCGTGAGTTGTGCAAGGCAGTGACCCAGATAGTCGTCAATGACAGAATCATGCACGTCAATATTGGTGGGTGTGTTGTGCTGTACAATTATGGGCCTGGTATAGGCTTCCATTCTTGGCATGTATTTGCGATCCTTCGTTTGAATTCTTACTCACTTCAAGTTAATAATGTTCAGTCACATAATAATTTTAGATGTTATTAATGGAAAACATGATGCTTGTGTTAGTATTGTGCAGATAGAGCCAAACATTTAAGAAGAATGCGTTAGAGGTAAAAATAATCATCGAAGTTAGAGTGAAGATTGACATGTATTGCGGAGAGCATGTAATACAAATTTGCTTTTGATTGAAATTTGAAAATTTGAATTTATTTTGATCCAATTTTTGGTTATGTACGTATTATTGCAGTTCTGATGGATGTCATATGATGAGGATGATGCTATTTGTCAGGTGATTCTGAACTATGCCTATGATGATGTCAAAAATTGGTGTTCGGTAATGTCGTTGTTAAATTGCGATTGTCGAGCTATTTTATGGCAATCAGGTTCTTAGGCAGTTCGAATATCACCAGCCCATACCAGAGGATCCAACTAATATGGATGACTTAGAACAGGTGGACTTACGGGGTAAGAGAGAAGAGAATTGGCCAAAGAAATATTTTTCATACATAGCACGGTGGCATGATAGGCAAAGCAGGTTGTCGGCTCGTGATCCCATTCGACTGAATAATTTGATTTCATGAATTTTGAGTACCATCAGTGGTTTATGGAAAATAACAAACCGAAGTTGACGATCAAGCCCAAATGAGAAGGTTATCTTATTTTGTTTTAAACCCGGCAAGCTCAGGCCCAAGGAGCATCGAATGAGTAGTCATCGGGTGTCGGGTCGTCTAGAGAAAGATCCGAGAGAATGAGAGGTAGAGGAAGATTTACAGGTAGAGGTAGACGCTTAAGAAAAGAACTCGAACCGAAACCAAAATGGGAACCTGATCCTGAAACCAAACTCGAATCCGAATTAGGACAAAGCTCTGCAGAGTACACAGAGGTTTAATTATTGATTTGAGTTGAGTTGACAAAATTTGTTATGTTTCGTACACAATAGTTTTGTTTCTTAATTTTAGATATTTATCTTTTAATAAATTTCAGACCGTTGATAAAAATTGTTATGTTTGTTTATTTTTTTCACGTAACGAACTATTTAGAGTGTTGCAATCGATCGGATATAATGAATTACTATATTTAGAACACTAAGATATATTTAGAACAAAAAATTGACAACTTATTATACATTACTCCTCGAACTTGAATACATATGCTTGAGTATATGTAAATCATTTGTTATAGTATACAACAGATTAACTCAGTATTACATTTTGTGATATGACTGCCCAATTGTTTGATATGTAGAGGGTTGTTCGTGCTAAAAACGGGGTTAGTCAACATGGAATATGACACACAGTACCCATATATGTCATTATGGAAGCATAAGGGTCCTGCATGGAATAAAAATGAGTGCAACATTCTGCATTGGTGGCCTAGCAGCAGCATTTGGGTTGCATCCCAAATAATATAAGACCACGCGATTTCATGAAAAACTAATGTTGTAAGCAGAACTTCGTAATATGAGACAATAAGTCAGTAATTGGAGTTTTTGAGCTTTTGTTATGATTTCTGACAGCCTCATTCCGAACAATGTACAACGTAATTAATGCAGTGTTGTGAACTTCGTCAATTTGGTACGTATAAAAAATATGAAAGGAAGTTTGTGGTATGGAAGAGAAGGCGTTGTTTCAGTTCTATTTGTACTTAAAAATCTGGCTACATCGTTGGAAAATAGAAATAATAGGGGAAACTCGTCGTATCGGCTCAATGAGTTACCCTACTCGCCGTGTATGCTCAACAAGTTCCCCCTATCATTTTGACTTTTCTAGACTTTCAGCAGCATTTTTAGAGGTTTCATATACGGTTTTTAACGTAGGTTTTAGAGTGGTTTTTGAATGTTAGACCGAATGGCGGGCACTTAGTCGTATAGATAAACACTTGTACTTTATGTTAACATAAAAAATTTGGTCCAAAAAACATCCGAATATGGCATAAAACACGCCTAAACACCCCTATATGAGTTCTACTGGTAGGGTTTTCAACGTATATTTTAGAGCGGTTTTTAAATGTTGGACTGAATGACGAACACTTAGTCATATAGATAAAAACTTGTACTTGTTGTTAACTTAAAAAATTCACCCCAGAAAACATCTGCAGATGGCGTAAAACACGCCTAAACTCCCCTATGTAAGTCATCTTTGTAGGGTTTTCAACGTATGTTTTAGTGCGGTTTTTAAATGTTGGATTGAACGACAGACACTTAGTCATATAGATAAACACTTGTACTTGATGTTAACATAAAAATGTGCCTAAAAAAATCTGTAGACAACGTATAACACGCCTAAACTTCCATATGGTTGTCATATTTGTAGGGTTTTCAATGCATGTTTCGGTGTAGTTCTTGAATATTGGATCAAACGACGAACATGTCGTCGTATAGGTAAACACTTGTACTTGATTTTAACGTAAACATTTGGCCCAAAAAATATCTACAGATGGCGTAAAATGCGCCTACACTCATATATGAGAGTCATCTTGGTAGGGTTTTCAATGTATGTTTCGGTACGATTTTTTAATGTTAGACCGAATGAAGGATACGCTGTCATATAGGTAAACACTTGTAATTCATGTTAACATAAAATATTTGGCCCAAAAAATATCTAGAGATGTAGTAAAACGCATCTAAACATCCATATGATAGTTAACATGGATGACTTATTTTAAATTAAACTCAACTAATAGTTTAAAACAAAAAATGTACATTTCACATAGTAGGCAATGAGTAAACAAATTAATATAGTTTTAACACATACAAAATTTTAAAAATTTAATAAACTTGTATGATATGTAGCTCTAGAGGATATTCTCGTTCGTGGTACATAGTTTGGTAATATGTGCTAGTTTTGTCATTAACCCTGAAGATACACAGAATATGGAGAGATACAATGGGTGCTATACAGAGTTACTCAACATGGGATATGCAACTGTCACATATTTCGTACAATGGGTGGTTTGGTCTGTTCCATATAAGAAACTGGTTGGCCATTAACACCATGATCTCCCCCTCTTGGTTAATAATGTAAGGACAACTTTGTTCGTGCAACTAGAAGCCACCAATACATAAAATGACCATGCTTTTCAATGCATTTTGAGACCCAGAAAATATAAAATTTTTAAATACAAGTTTGAAAAAATTGAACATCATGTTACTAATTATTTATAGTTGGGCATTTAAACATAAACTCGCTTTGCATGTAACCTGAGTTACACCCGTTACGTCTCTTTATATTATACCAGTATGAACAACACAGTTGAGCAGATTTAGTGACATGACAAGCAAAACTCACATTCTATAAACGGCAAGCTCGGTCTATTACACCGTTTAGGCATGATGAGTTTTGGTTATCATGTCACCAAATATGCTCAGAATTGAAATTACACTGCAGGTCAATTTATATTTCCAACGCGAATTTGTAAAGGAATTCGTCGTATATATATGGCGAGTTCGAAAACCAATTAAGTTGTATAACAATGGCTTATCTATTTATCATTTTTCACAACACTCAAACATACTCAATAATCTCTCTTTCAATTCAAAATTTTCACAAACACAACCAAACATCGTTTTACAAAGGCACGAGTACTAATCTCAGCAATCGTATACTACGATGACAACTATATAGGAGATAATAGAGGTGGAAGCTTTGAGTCTGAAAACTTTTTTCTTATCAAATTCATTCGCAAAGTTCTTATTGATGAACTACTAAAGAATATCAAACGGCTAGTACTTGTCGGGCGTAACAGACCACCACAAGCTCTCTATTATAGGTTCTAGACATCATTCTTTCCAGTGAAATATGCTACAATGAGAATTGACAATCAATTCGATGTCAAAACAATGGTCGATACACATACTAGGTATAGATCTAAAATTTTCCATTTGTATGCAGATTTTAGTGGAGAAGTAATAGTTAACAATGAAAACCTAGTCATAACTCAAGCGACAACATATGATTTCAGCTCTTTAGTGGGGGATTATAATCTTGGCGTTCTTGCTTATACCCCTACGTTTAATGATGAACATGTATATTCCGCAACACGACACTCATTCTCCAACTTCTTTGACCTAGACGTCAAGCAACCATTAACTCAGCATTCTACCTTTAATCCATACGTTGATAGGCATCAACCGAGAATTGGTAGATCAAGTTTTTTAAGGGGGTGACACTCTTGCGCAACATCCTTTGATCTAAATGAGCCAACCTATTCTCCTTTTAATTTTTCCCTAGGTTTATATCTAAGACTTCTACACCCGCCCATGCATTCAGGATACTGATGAAGGTTACTCATCCCCAAAAGAACCGATTCAATAGCACGACCCTGAAGATGATAAGGTTGGGTTATTTGTGAAGCCTGAAGATGCCGATGCCGGTTTTGCCTCTAAAACTGAAAGTAACACTGATGATGATGATGATGCCCCTGAAAACTTCAATGAGAATCAATTAAAGCATGTTGTTTGTAGAACTGTCCATACACCGTACGAGCCTCCGTCATATATACATGATATCGACTTGGTAGGAATAGACATGCTAGAGTTCCCTAACATGCTAACGGTTCTTACTTTTCTATAAAAAAGAAGACTTGTGGTATGAGATGCAGTTCAGAACAAGCGACAAAGCAAAAGTTGTTATTAAAAACTACAACATACGTAATGGTGTGCATTCCAAGGTGATGTACTCGACATTAGAGAAATACGTATGTGAATATAGATAGAAAGTGGCACAAGGATGCAACTGAAAGGTCCGGGTCTAAAAGAAAAGACAACATCTGGAGATCTCTGTCTACAATGACCCTCATACTTGTTGTGCCATCGGTTACAGGCAGGATCATCCGAACCTGGATTCAAAGCTCATTGCCAGAAACGCCCAAACATTATCCAAGTAAGCCCTAAAGTTATTATTTTAACGTTGATGTCACATGTTACGATAATATACGGTTATACTCTATCATACAAAAAGACTTAAAGGGGAAGAAACAAGGCAATCATGAATTTTCTTGGGGAATAAGACACTTCTTACAATGAATTGGATAAACATCATGAAGAAATACAACTATAGAACGATCGTAGATATGGAAATCAAACCACACTATCAGGACGATCACGTGGTTCTTGATGTCTGGCAATTTTAATGACTTTCCTAGACATTTTCTTAGTTCATTAATACGTACAAGAACTGTAAGCCTGTCGTGCAGATCGATGGCATATTCTTGTATGGAAGATACAATCAAGTTTTGCTATTAGCCGTTGTTCAAGATGACAATTGCAAAATAATACCCATAGTATTCGCACTCGTGCCCAAAGAAGATATTGAATCATACAGGTTTTTCCTTAAAAAACTATGTTATTATATTATAAAAAAGGATCAAGTTTGCTTGATCTTAGATAGAGGAGGTGGGATAAAGTCAACGATAGAATCTTTGGGCAGTCAGTTTCAATCTCCAAACATTGAACATCGTTACTGCATACGCCATATTGCCGCAAACTACCATGGGAGGTATAAGAAGGACGATGAATGCAGGCTCATTATACACATGGGTACGTATTAAGATTTGTTGTATTTATCACTACTTTCCCTATATCTTATTTGTATACTCTGTCTCATCTTAGGGTAAGAAATGGTTCAACACGAATTTAAATAAATGCTTGAAAACTTACATGGGAAGAATGATCGGGGCTACAAGTATCTTACAAAAATTCCCAAGAAAAAATAGACCAATACATAAAATGACGATTTTAGATATGGCCACTTGACAACCAACTTGGCTGAGGCAATTAATTTCTTACTTGAAGGGGGTTCAAAATTTGTCAGTGACCGTCATCGTGAAAGCTACGTACTTTCATTTAGCCAAGCTCTTCGCAACCTTGGGGAAATAAGCTATCATTATGCAATAAAAGAGCCGCACGTAGCTGTCGTTATGTAGCAAAAGAGCCGCACATTCCACCTGAAGATATGAGACGAAATTCAAAAAAATATTGTTAAACCCAACAGATTGCATGTGTTGCCAATGTCGCGTAACGACAACTATTTTCTTGTCTCTGAGATACCACGACCTATGCATGTTTTTGACCCAACATCATACATGGTGGATCTCAAACACAGGTTGTGCGATTGTGGGTACTTTCAGGCACTGAAGACTCTATGCGAGCATGTCATTGCTGCAAGCTCTACTGCCAGGCTAGATTATAAGGAATACATGTATCTTGTATATTGGTTTCGTTCAGTATTTAAGGTCTATGAAATGCAATTCCCATCAATCGGTAGCGAGACTGAATGGAATGTTGAGTAGACATGGCCCACAATTTTACCTGACCAAAGCTTGCGAAGGGAAAAAGTAGGGCGTCTAAGAGCCACAAGGATTCAGAATGATATGGACGACATGCGTCACCGACAGCTTATCGGACAACCTAGACTCTATGAGAATTATAGACTTCCGGGTCACAGAATGTCAAACTGTCCATCTAAAACATAAATCTATTATTTTATTTTTATACTAAGTATCCATATTTTAACATAAATCTACATTTTGTTCTAACTTTTCACAACTGCCTAATTTATCTAAAGGGTTATATTATTGAAATTAAATAATTAAATTAAACTTCTACTTGTTTTAAAACATTATACAACTTATCACTTTAAATATTTGTGCATTAAAATGCAACTACAAAATTTTAGATACTTTATAAATTTCACAAATTTTAATTTTAATAAAACACTTTTCAAAATTTTTATTATTTTTTAAAATATTTAAATATAACTGACATAATTTATAACCTAAACTTTACAACACTTTAGGTTTAAATCTTAATACCTAATACCAAACTCGCCGTGCACACACATCGAGTTCAACTTATTTAAAAGGTCGTTATGCTTAGCCCTAGAACGCCGTTAAGTTAGAGGAAAATCTTTGTGCTTCTACATAGAGTTCGGTTTGATATTAAATTAATCTCGTAATTAAAATTTAAACTGAATATTTAAAACCAAAAAAAATTAATTAGAACTCGTATGTTTACGATAAATTTAAATAAAAAATAATATTTTTTTAAAATTCGTCTAGGGCGAATTTATTATAATAGTGTTAGACCAAAAAATATAGGATTTGAGGCCTATTTTGGTCAAAACATTACCCCTTGACCACGCAATGTTGCAGGCTGTTGAATAGTCACCATCAAACATCAATTTTTACTGTGGTAAACGGACCCACAATGTGCAACAAAGAAACTACGAATTAAATTGATGTCTGCCCCCTACTAGCGTTAAAGTTTTTTTTTTTATTGGAGTAATTATAAAATAATATTCGCCCATTAATTATACTATAGTATTTATTTATTAATTATAACATTTTGAATAATATATATAAATTGTTTAAAGTTACATAGCTATTATACCGTGATAATACTCTTTCTGTCTTATTTAATGTCTCTTTTGTGTTTTAAAATTATCTCACATAAAATGTCTCATTAAAAAAATTAATAATTTTTAAAAGATATTTTTCTTTATACCCCTTATTTAGTTTCCCAACAAAATAAAATTTAACTTTTTAAGGGTAAAATTATTATTTAAATTATTTTATATCATGTTTTTACACAAATTTTTTCTTTTTAAAACTGCATGAAAAATCAACAATAGACACTTTTGATAGGACGGAGGGAGTAAAACAGTACAAACAGTACTAGAATTATTCAAGTCTTTACTTTATATTTTTGCTCATAGGATTAAAAAATAAATTAATTAAAATTATAAATTAAAAAATTACATCATTTAAATCTTTTGGTAAATTTTGGTAATAAACCTAACATATTTTTGGAGCCTTGACATTTTTCAGATGTTTAAAGAAAATTACAAAAATAAAAATATTTTAAAATATAAAATTCTAAAAATAAAATATTTTAAAATTGATGAAATATTATTTTTTTATATAAAATATTAAACAAATCTAAAAATATATTCTGAAATTTCTAAACCAGCATAAAAGCCCTCTAAGTTTGAACTCATAAGGAGATATTCTTTTGACTGAGAAGGTTCAATATTTATAATGCGTATTTTTTTTAGGACAGAACACCACTCATATGATAGAATTAAGACATTTTCTATCTCTAGCTCTTAGACTTTGTTCGGCGAGGTAAAAAAATAGAATGAAAGAGAAAATAAAAAAATAAATTTGAGAATTGTTTAGTAAAGTGAAAAATTACATGAGAAAAAAATAGGAAGGGAAGGACTTTCATGAATCTTCATCCGTCCAAAGTTGGACAGAAAAAATAAAGGAAAATGTATCCTATTTAAATTTATAAATTAAAATACCAAATTACCCTGATCAAAATTTGTATGTCGGTTAAATTTCAACGTAAAACAATTATCCAAGCTCATTTAGTTGCATGTACAAGAAGCAATGACTAATTCGTAAAGATTCAAACTTCAGCAAAGCAACTACCAGAAATAACCGACTTGGTAACGGTATACCCTAGCCAGTATCGATACAATATCACTTTGCAAAGGGTATCAGTATAGTTTCCCACGTACCGATACCAGTGGTTCAATTTTAAAACAGGGAAATCTAGTAGCTAAATCGCATACCGATACGGTTGCCCGTGTACCGACACCTAAAGATGAAATCAAAAGGGCCGTACCAGTATGGGGCCAAGCGTATCGGTACCCCTGTACAATTTTGCCCACTTTTGAGCCCTATCAGACCCCGTGTACTAATCTTCCCATATCGGTATGACTATGCTTGTAATGACCTCTTGATCAAACATATGACACTTAAGCTCAATCAAACATGCTTTAATCAACATATAAACTGTAATATCCCAAGTTTTGGCCAGTGACCAAAATAAAAATTTTGAAAGTTTTAGGGTTAAAAGTATAAACTTTAAAAAAGTTTGGGGACTAAAGTGTAAATTTCCCTAACAAGTGATTTTATTCAGTATAAGAGTGAATCGGATCGAAATAAGTACCCTGATATCAGTTGTGATAATTAAGATGCAGCAAAAGATACTGAATTTGGATCAAATAAAATTGTTAAGCGTGCTCAGACCAAGAAAATGTTAGGATGGGTGACCTCTGGGAAGGTCCCATAAAAGTATTTCTGATTGATATTTTGGACTCATTAAGAGTAGAGAATATTTGTATGGATTATCGATAAAATATTTCTAAGAGAAATTTTATTCTATGAAGATTTTCAATAATTTTCGGAATAATAGACTGAGTTAAGAAAATTCAGTCTAAGTCTTTATGAAAGGAAATTTTTAAGGTTTAAAAGTATCATGTGATAGATAGTGAGCTAAATTGGGTACTTTCAAAGTTTGGTAAAAATATGAGGAAAATTGAAATGGCAATTAAAGTTCAGTGACCAAAATGGAAATTTTGAAAGTTTTGTGGCCAAAGTATAAACTTTGGAAAAGTTTAGGGACCAAAGTATAATTTTCAAAAGTTATGTATTTTAACCCCGTAAATGAATAGTTCACCCTCAAGAGTGAAACTTTCGTGTTACTCAAATTTTTTGTACGAGGCTTATATTAGTGGCCATAAAGCTTTAAAGTTCAAAGGAAGAAAATTTGGAAATAGTATTGAGTGAAATTCGAATATTTGGACCGAATAAATGCCATAAATAAAAATCTAAGATATTTTGGGACATGGCCGGTTGGATTGGAACCAATTTGGATGGAATGTCAATTTTCGAGACTAGTTGGAGGGCAAACTGGACATTTGTCATGGATGACATTTTTGAAATATTTTGAAACTTTGAGGTCAAATTTTGAAGGTGAATAACACATGTATTTCATCATAGCCATTGATTTTTGATAAGATTGAATCTTGACCATTGGATGAAAATGGTAAAGTAGTAATTTCACTATGTAAAATGAATTAAAAAATTATTTTATTTTAAGCATGTGGATTAATAAATATTTCTCATCCAATTCAAGCTATTCGAAAATGAGGGGGAAGAAAGGAGAAATTTTCCAAGTTCGATTCAAGCCCCGAAACTCGATTTTCAGGTAATCTTTCGAACTGCAAAGTTGTTCTACTCTTCAAGCACTATCTTTTGATGTAAATAATTCATGGATTTCATGCTTGAGTGATGAGAATTTTACATGAGAAGAAGTTAGGGTTTATGAATCAAATTGGGGGTTTTGAGATTTTATGATTCCATGTTGAAATTCATGTTGAAATCAAGCTTTTATGATGTTAAAATCATGTTATTGAGTTAGGATTTAAACTCTACATGTTTTGATTATTATGAAGATGATTAGGGTTTATGGATTCAAGTTTAATTTAGGGTTTGTGATGTTGAATTAATGATCTAGTAAGCTTGAATTGTTGTTTGGAAGCAAAACACTAAGTTAAATTGTGTAGGGACCATTTTGGCAAATTAAAAAGTTGAAGAACCAAATCTGAATGTTTAGAATTTGGAGTGTATTTATGTTATTAACGATTTTAGAGACAAGAAATTTATGTTAGAATGCTAAACCGATTTAGAATCGAGTTAGTGACCATTTTGACAATTTGTCAAAATTAAGTGACCATTTCGGCAAGGAAGTTTTGAATAAGGACTGAATCTGATTTTAGTTGAAATAATAGAATTCATGTAGTAATGTTGATTTGAGGACTAAATTGCAAAGTTAAGAAGTTCAAATCCTTATCTTTGCATTTTAGTGACTAATTCGGAAAGAAGGAAAAAAATTTGGGGCGATCAATGTTAAATAATTATTTGATGAAAAAGGGTGATAAGTTGATGGTTTGAATCAAGTATTGGGACTAAATTGAAAAAGTAGAAAAGTAAGGAGAAGTTAGTATAAAGTTTGGAATTATTTATGGAAGTAGTGTAGAAAACTAGATTATGGCAGTAAGTTTGAAAATTCACCATAAATTCTAGAAAAATGGTTAGAAGGTGAATTTTATACCAATGTAAAGATTTGTTCGTCTAGTTTTGTGTCCAACAAACGAAAACTGATTTCGAGTTTCGATTAAGAAGATATGAATTTTCGAGTGGTGAAAGGTCAGAAAACAGTATGACAGTCTGTTCCGAAATCAACACTAGAAATTGACTTTGAAAATTTGCCATAAATCGTACAAGTTGAATTTGGGCTATTAATTTATATAATTGAAAATCTTATTGAATCTAGTTTCTTTCAGAACAAGCGGAATCGAATTCCAAGTTTTAGATTATTTTATAGAAATAAATCTTTGAAGGTAGTGCAAGCTCCCAGAAAATGGAAATTGAGACATTTGGTATCTAATGGTAGTTAACAAGCTTGGAGGAATTATTTGAAGTTCAAAGTGGTCAATTGAGGACCAAAATGAATTTTTGGATAGTCTAAGGAAGGAATAAAAAGTTTTGGAAATTTTATATATTCGAATAATTAGATATGATAGCATATTTAGAATATTGTTAGATTTGAATCTAACAAATGGTATTTATATTCATGTGGTTAACGAAGTCGAATACGAATCAAAGAGGATTCGAGGTGTTATGAGGGAAAGGATTGAGTAAGACTTAGTGAGGTAAACTGTTACATGGCCCAGGTGAGTGCATTTATGTGTTTCAAAAGGTAATTAGGAAGATTTGCGAATAGTCGACCTTAATTTAAAAATAGCATTGCACTATCTATATGTATATTGAGCTAATGCATGTTACAATATAGGTCAATTAAATAGAATATGTAATGTGAATTGCTATCCTGAGAAATGATGATGAATTATGGTTGCCATGAAAATTTATAATGAGCATGAGATATGAAATGTTTATATATATGATCGATTATGATGATTGATTGATAATGAAATAAATGCCCAAGTATTGTGTATGAGAGTCCACGGTATAGTTGGCAAGCTTGACTGAGTACAAGGTACGAACTACTATTTGCATAAATGATGATGCATTATGTTTACATGGACAGTGGTAAGATTAAAATGAAATGCACTTTCATATATGACAATATGATGCATGAATTACATGAATAATGATATGATTATAATGAAACAAGTAACCACCTTGGGGACCCACGCCCTTGGTGTTGCACCTGGGGATCCACGCCCGTAGTGCCAAGAGCACTAAAAAGGTGCAATTATAAGTAGCAAAAAGTGTCCTTTTATGAGGAGCAAAGAGCGTCCTCGAGTACGTACTCAAGTATTAAGGCTATGGAGTCTTAAAGGACTTTTCAGCCATAAGTATTAAGGCTATGGAGTCTTAAAGGACTTTTCACCCAGTATAGCACTACGATGCAATATTTAAGGCTATGGAGTCTTAACGGACTTTTCAGCCAATAAAGTATTACAATGCAATATCTATTGAAAATATGAACATGCAAATGATGATGCATTACCATGATAAAGCATAAGGTTATTAATAATTACATGATGAAAACATGTACATGATGAAGAATATGATAATACGATATATGATTTATACGATAAAGATGGTACATGATTTAAAATAGAAACAAGTAACCGACTAGGGGCTATGATACATGATATATATATGTACATTATGCACCTGAGGATCCACGCTCTTTACAGGTGTCATATTAACATGTTTAAATAAATAAGTTTAATCGTCACTTGATATAGCGCAGTGTGTCCATGTCACAAGTGTTATTTGAAGCTAAGAGGAGTCCTCTTGGGAAAAGTACTATAGTAAGTACATTCCTACCGTGAATTTTGATAGACTATGGCATGTAGTATTTCTAAAGGGACGTTTTTCAGTTTAAATTTTACAACATAAGTATGTAAAGCCGTGGGTCTTATGAAAGACTTAAATTCTTGTAGTATTAAATATCATACTACTTTAAAAGTCTTAAAAGACTTTTAAGTATCATAAAAGCAAAATATCTCAACAAGGTAGACTTATAGGGGCATGACATCCACTCTACATGCTTAAGTCTCCCAAAGCCCCAATTCAAAACATATACGCCTTACAAGTCCAAACACCAAATGGGAATACATACCCAAATTCAGAGTAATCCAAAACAACCCCTCCCACTACAACTTAATATATTAGCAAGCATTTATTACTACTAAGCATTTATGAAACCATACTTGAAAGAAGCCTAACTCTTGGATTCTTTCTTGTTTGCTCGCCCAATGCTTTACTTTTCTGCATTGATGAGAAAGAAGAGCGAAACACGTGAAATCCTAGTGAGGATACCAAAAACACTCATCAATGCATTTAAAACCATTTGCTTTTAAACACAAAAATAATCACACAAAACATCTCATGCCACTTTGTCTTCCAAATATGTACATTAAACCTTATACCACACATATCATGGATCTCTAGCATAAAGGACTTTTCAGCCATAAGTATTAAGGCTATGGAGTCTTAAAGGACTTTTCAGCCATAAGTATTAAGGCTATGGAGTCTTAAAGGACTTTTCAGCCAATAAAGTATTACAATGCAATATCTAAGGCTATGGAGTCTTAAAGGACTTTTCAGCCAATAAAGTATTACAATGCAATATCTAAGGCTATGGAGTCTTAAAGGACTTTTCAGCCAATAAAGTATTACAATGCAATATCTAAGGCTATGGAGTCTTAAAGGACTTTTCAGCCATAAGTATTAAGGCTATGGAGTCTTAAAGGACTTTTCACCCAAGATAGCACTACGATGCAATATTTAAGGCTATGGAGTCTTAAAGGACTTTTCACCCAAGATAGCACTACGATGCAATATTTAAGGCTATGGAGTCTTAAAGGACTTTTCAGCCATAAGTATTAAGGCTATGGAGTCTTAAAGGACTTTTCACCCAAGATAGCACTACGATGCAATATTTAAGGCTATGGAGTCTTAAAGGACTTTTCACCCAAGATAGCACTACGATGCAATATTTAAGGCTATGGAGTCTTAAAGGACTTTTCACCCAAGATAGCACTACGATGCAATATTTAAGGCTATGGAGTCTTAAAGGACTTTTCAGCCAATAAAGTATTACAATGCAATATCTAAGGCTATGGAGTCTTAAAGGACTTTTCACCCAAGATAGCACTACGATGCAATATTTAAGGCTATGGAGTCTTAAAGGACTTTTCACCAGATTCAAGGCTATGGAGTCTTATAAAACTTTTCAAATTAAGACAAAAGGCTACGGAGTCTTAAAGGACTTTTCAGCCGAAGTAATAATGCATGAAGTCTTAAAGGACTTTTCGGCCCGATCCAAGACGTGCGTCTTAAAGGGACTTTTCAACCATGATAAATTACATGTTATGCAAACTGATGGCATAATGAAAACATGAGGCCACATATTATGCAAATGATGGCATAATGAAAGCATGACCATGATAGAGCATTCATCACCCACTGCAAACTCACCCCTACCATTCAAATCCGACAAGGATTTTTGGCTATCCAAAGATTAAGTTTTGCCAATCAGCTTTTTTTCATAACACATGTATACACTTCACCCCACCAATCATGGTCATAGCACCTCCAACCATACAAGCACACGGAGCCTTTGAATGCTCGATAACTGGTTGTTATAAGTAAATCCCTACCAAATTAGGGTTTCTTCCATATTCCTTGAAAATCTATGCACGCAACACAATATCCTCTAACACTTCGTAGCCTTTTATCCAGTTGGAGGATGACAAGACTTCAACCGTACCCAAGGCTCCTAAGTAAATACTGCCGAAAAGATCCTCATTTGATACTATATAGAATTAGGGCATAGACCTCACACCCTTTCTATATACACATTTACTTTTCCAACGATACATTTTATGTAATAAATCGTTAAACCCATCCATAATTACTCCAAATAGAATTCTTCTCTTTGCCAAATTCATAAAATCCACGACGCTCTCACTTTCAGAAATCGCATATATAAGAAAACGTGCTCAACCTAACACGTGATCAATAACAAAATCAAGGCACATCCTTATTCTCACGCACAATATATTCCTCTTCAAATTGATATTAATCTTTGCATTTCGAATACAGGAAAATACTGATTGAGCTCTTAGTTAAAAGCAAACTTTCAAGACCATCCCTACGACACTGCACAAAACACTTTTTTGAAAAAATTACATGATACTGATGATACACAATGATTCATACATCAATTGTATTAATGATACATGAATTAAACCATGAATAATGATTATGATTAAATGAAACAAGTAACCACCGTTGGGGGACCCACGCCTTGGAGTTGAAACTCTAAGATCCTCGGGAGCATGATCAAAGCTTGCATCAAAGCTTCTTTCAACTTATCAAAAGCTTGTTGTCTACCCTCTACCCACTCAAAACGTACATCCTTTTGTAACAACTTAGTCAAATGATCAGAAATATTCGAGAAACCATCTAGAAAATGACGATAATAAGATACCAACACCAAGAACCTACGAACCTCCATCACCGATTTAGGTTGCTTCCAATTTACAACTGCTTCAATCTTCTACGGATCTACACAAATACCTTTGGCCGAAACAATATGACCAAGAAAGAACACTTATTTAATCCAAAACTCACACTTGCTCAACTTAGCATTTAGCTGATTATTCAACAAAGCTTGTAATACAATTCGCAAATGTCGATCATGATCCTCCTCGGTACGAGAGTACACGAGAATGTCACCAATAAACACTACCACGAATTGATCAAAAAATTCATGGAATACCTGATTCATCATGTCCATAAAAGCTGTGGGTGATTATTGACCCAAACGACATCACTAAGAACTCATAATGCTTGTAACGTGTGCAAAAAGCTATCTTCGGCACGTCTTTATCCTTTACTTCAATTGATAATATCTATACCTCATATCAATCTTGGAAAACACTGTAGCACCCCAAAATTGATCGAACAAATTGTCAATTCATGGCAAAGGATACTTATTCATATTTATCAACTTGTTTAATTACAGATAATCGATGCACATTCTCATAGTGCCATATTTCTTTATCACGAACAACACTGGTGCTCCCCAAGGTGACACACTAGCTCGGATGAAACCATGGTCCAGCAACTCTTAAAGTTGCATCTTTAACTCTTTCAACTCTTTCGGTTCTATGTGATACGGAGTAATTAACACCAGAGCTGTATCTGCATATATCTCAATACAAAACTTTACCTCCCTATCCGATGGTAACCCATGCTTCTCCTCCGAAAATACTCCTGGAAAATCACAAACGGTGTGGATATCCTGAACATGCACCTCCTTTATATTTGGGTTCATAACATAAGCTAGATATGTTTGACGCCCAAGCTCCAACAAATTTTGCATTTCTAATGTCAAAACCACATTGGACAAGAATTCAACATTCTCGCCCACAACCACCACTTCATAATCATCAACAAGTTTTAACGAAATTTGCTTGGTTTTGAAATCAACCATAGTCCTATGCTCGGTCAACCAATACATACCCAAGATTAAATCAAAACCATGAAATCTCAACTCCATCAAATCAACCGCAAACACATAACCTTGAAACATCAAAGGACATCTCTTAAAGAACCTCCTAGAAACTGTTGTCTCTCCAAAAGAACTAATTACTCATATACCCACATCTAACACTTCTATAGGTATATTAAGCAAACGTGCTTGTTCGCACAAGATATATGAATGCGTAGAACCAAAATCTATCAAAGAAAGTAATGACATGGACTGCAAAGTAAAAGCACCTGTAATCACATCTATGCCATTCCTTCCACCACGATGCATATAGATCCTTGTAAGTCCACCACCTTCATGTTGCCACTGTATGAGCAACAATCATCTGGCCTTCCTCCTTATGCTAAAAATTACCTCGACCGCTCCCATAGCCTCTCTGCGGCACAACAGTGAGAGCCAGAGCCTTTTCATCCTTAGCCAACTGCAGACAATCATGCCTTATGTGATCTCACGAACCACAACTCTAGTATGTACCAAGAGTTTTCCAACACTCTCTTAAATGGCGCCTACCACACCGCCCATGTGTATTCTTCCCTGTACAAGTAAATCTTTGAAGGTAACACAAGCTGTCAGAAAATGGAATTTGAAACATTTTGTATTTAAATGTTAGTTAGCAAGCTCGGAAGAGTTAATGGAAGTTCAAATTGGTCACTAAGGACCATAATGAGTTTTCGAATAGTACAAGGAAGAAAGAAAAATAATTGGAAATTTTATTTTCGAATGATTATGTTAAAAAGCAAGTTTAAGGCATTGTTAGAATTGAGTCTAACAAATATTTTATTGTATTTATGTGATTAATGGAGTCAAGTCCATATCAGAGAAGGTTCGAGGTACTATGAAAGAAATGATCGAACTAAGACTTAGTGAGGCATCATGTTAAGTGGCCAAGGTGAGTGCATTTTTACTATTATATATATATGATATGTGGAAGACTTGCGATAAGTTGACCTTTATATTAATGAAATGTATGTTGATCAAAGTTATGCAAATGGCATGAAATATTAAATGGCATATGTGATACATTGATATGGTATAAAGATTTATCCCAAATAAATCGGATTTTAGATATTAGGTATGAACTGCCTAATATCGACTATATGATTTACATTTATGCATAATACAGTAGTGGCAAGTACATATGAAAAATTATGATGAAATATGGGATGTGAATTGCCCGTTTACATGAATGATAATGAAATGAAATGCCCAAGTATTATGATATGAGAGTTCATGGTATTGTTGGATATACATAGAGTCCTTAACAACAGTATCATGCAAGTTATGTTAAGTTTCATGTCTGTGACTACTACGGTGTCACATACACCTTAAGGACCCAAGCCCTTGGTGTTGCACCCTGGGGATCCAAGCTCATAGTGCTAATGGCACTAACGAGATGCTTTAATGAGGACCAAAGACCGTCCTCGAATACGTACTCATGTTCAAGTTAGGCACTACGGTGTCACTTCCTCCTTGGGGACCCAAGCCCTTGGTGTGCACCTTGGAGATCCAAGCCCACATTGCTAATGGCATTGACAAAAAGCTTTTATGAGGAACAAAGAGCGCCCTCAAGTACGTACTCATGTTCACGTTATGCTAGACACTATGGTGTCTTATCAAGATGACTCACGTACCTTGATCTCATATTATATACTTTGGGCTATCTTTAAAGGAAAGTTATATTGCAAATAATTACATGATGACTGATAAATACTGAGAACATGATAATTATAATTGTTTTATGATTTGATATAAATTGTATTGGGAATGACTTGCCATTTTGCAGGAAATGTATAGCACTGTTAAATGAAAGAGGAATGATTTTGATAAGTTTATTTTATATGATTCTTTACATTGAAATAATTTACTTTAATCTATAGTTGCATCACTAAGTGAATACTTAGCGTGTGTTGTTTCACACGTAGGTTATTGGAAGTTTTCTAGAAGAGGAGTCAAGCATGTTAGTCAAGCTGCAATATGCCAAACATCAATAAGACATTCTAATTTTATGATATTCTCCAGTGGGCATGTAATAATTTATTCGTTAGTTGTTTTAAAGGTAAAATTTTAATTGTTGTTTATCGCGTAACGATTTTAAATTCAATAAAGGGTTTTGGCAGTGTACCTATTTTTCACCCTGAGTTACATACTTATTTTATTAAGTGACTAATATGTTTATTAAACCAATTAAAGGTCAAAACTAGGTGTGCCTGCCTGACATTGTTTTAAATTAGAAATTGAAAAAAGGGCCAACCACTGAACTAGTTTAAATTTTTTTAGAAGTCATGAAATTAGTTAAATAGTTTAGTAACATCTTCAATGTGTATTTAATCATCGAATATATATTGAAGGTGTTACAGGATCAATCACCCATGTTTTATCCATACAACAATAGAGGATTAATGCATCTATAATCCTAGCAACATCAATTTCCAATATCGCCTCACCAAAAACCATAAAACGCCTCCTTAAAACAGCCGAAAACGTCACCAAACACAACCTAAACAAAGCCCAACCATAAGAAAATGATTTGAACACCTAATCAACATCAATTAAAATCTAAGAACACTTGCAACTTCATCTTATACCTCCAGCAACCTTTTAACACCCTAATCACCTCAAAATCTAACTATTCACAACCTAGAAAATTAACAATTCAATTAGTTTTTGGATTTCTTTTATAAATCTCTTCTCAAAACATTAAAACATATCTTAGATGTGATCCAAATCAATCAAAACCACCACAAAATCAGTTTTATAACAAAGATCTACTATCTTCTTATTAAAACTCACTTTAACCTTTTTAATCTTGATTCAATCATCAACACATATTAAAAATCATTTGTAAAGGATCAAGAACTTGGGATTTCAATAAAGAACCTTTGATTAGAGGAGAGAAACGAAAATCACCTCTAATTGTTGGCTTCTCCCTTAATTGGCATAACTTGAATGAAATCTCTAATAAAACAAGTAAGGTTTGATGTAGAAATCAAAGGAATCGATTGAGGAATCAAAATGAAATAAAAAAAGTTGTTTCCTGATTATTTTAGAGTAAGGTAAGTAGTTTGGCTGCTAGAAAAGTTGAGAGCAAAAGTGGTTACGTGAGAAGAGTGAATCATCTATTAAAACCATTTTAATTAAATCTATTTTATTTTTATTTAATAACCATTTTAAAACTATTTAAAAATATCCTAAATTAAGATAAAAGTATAATTAAAAAATTGGTAGATTAGCTCATTAAAGATTCTAAGTTTTGACCCTTTTACGATTTAGTCATCGAGACAATTTTGAAATACATTTTAGTCACCAAACCAAAATGTTATTTAATCCGAACTTATTTCATTAAACTGAGTTTACCAAAACCCTCAATATATTAATTAGACATTTTCCAACATTTTCTATATTTTATCTCACACTAAAATATTTATTATGAATCAATTCTCGAAACTAGTTCGAACCGTCTAATCTATCTAGCTAACTTCTGGGCCCAAATTCAAGGCGTTATAGGTTTACTAGCGTTTTCACATGTTATTAACACTAACTCCCAAATTTACCATTAACAACCATTTTCTAGCATTTAAACACCCAAATCACCAAATTAAGCATATAAGTCATTATCCTTGGGATGCGCATGAAACAAAAGGAGTTGGAAGTGTACTAACCACTCTCCAATAGTTGGAAAATTCGCCCTTGCTCAAACCCTCAAGCCTTTTTCTTCCCTTGCTCCTTGGAGTGCTCTCCAACCTCTTTCACTACAAACAAATGTTGTAATACAAATTGTAACATTGCTATAAGGAATAAAGATGACTAAGGAAGAATTTATCAAGAAGAAATGTTGTTAAATCTTCCATTCTCGTCCATCTTCTCCAACCCCCATCTTTTCACAACTTTCACCATTTCCTTATATTTTTACCTTGATTGGTAGATCCTTTGATGTAGATTTCAACACTCTTAACTTGTATTTTGAAAATCTAACTCATAAAGACAAAGATAGAGTCATTTCCTTTGGGTCTCTAAGAAAGAAATGAATGAGAGAGATGAGGAGGTAAGAAGGAACCAAATGACATTATCATCATTTACTTTCTGTGGAGAAAATAAAGAACACCTCCATCCTCTTCTTCAAAATGAAGGAATTTACCCCTCTACCCCTCCATTACCCTCCTAATCAACACCAAACCCAAGGCCTCTAGCCCAACAACATAAAGGAAACCCACTAATGCTTTCATGAGCACCCAAAGGCCCAAACTATCGGCTCAACATGCAAGGCCCATGGTTTGGGTTAAACGACCCACGGATTCTGAGATTCGGGTTATTACACTTCCAACCAAGCACACCAATGCAAAGAAAAAAAATGTTTTCATCCTTGTACTTTTCTACACTCAATTTTTCATCATTCTAATTTTTTATCATCTCCAGCAAACAAAGCCTTAAAGTTGGGGAATAGAATCCCTCCTAATATACGTCTTCAATTTTTCCATTGATTGCAATATCAACCATCTTCGTCCAATTGAAAGAAGTAGGGGAGATAATAGTTTGGATAAACTATATAAATAATCCCTTGATTATAAGTTTTCTTGTTGAGTCCCATATTATAAAAAGTTAAAAATGGTCACTCGATTCAAAAGATAACAAGTGATCTGTTATGACGTGGCATTTATTTAAAATGGGAATAATAACAAATTTAGTCCCTATCTTTCAAAAGAGTTATGAAAATGAATTTAATATTTTTTATTAGAAGAGACAAAAATAAATGTATCATAAAATGAATCTAATTAAATTAAAGATTTAATCTATAGGCAATTTAATTGTCACTAAATTCATTAATTAGATAATTTTCAATGATAAACTATGATTTATGTTTGTCTAAATTTTTTAACTATGCATTTCCATTGCTTTTGTAGTGTTACATTATTTGAATATGTATGCTATATAATAGAGTAGATATATCCGAATTAATTAGTGAGCACTTTAAGTTTTGGAAGAAGAGTATTCTTCTCCATTTGGCGTATTTGGATATTAACTATGTCATAAATAATCTGATTCCCATAGTACTAAAATCAACACTTAATAATCGCACTCTTTATGAAAATGGGAGAGATCTTATTAAGTATCATGTTCATAAAGAGCAAGGTTTATGCTAATGTTTGTGGTACAATTGAGAATAATGAGAGTGTCCAAAAATTATTAATAGTTAATAAAGAACAGTTAAAGACTTCTCAATATTCTTTAGCCAAAATCCTAATCATGAGGTTCATGTCAACGAAGCTCACTACTGTGTAAAGCGTATGTTAAGATGCTTCCTTTTCTAGTGCTTCTAAAATTAAAGAGCTTATTACGGCCTATGAAGAAGCTTCTGGTCAGTGTGTGAACTATGATAAGTCACTCATCTATCTCAGTAAAAATGTGTCTAGTCAGACTTGTTTCGAGATTGGAGCTATGTTTGGAGTTCGTATATCATCTTATCCTGAAAAGTATCTTGGTTTACCTACTATGGTGGGCTGTAATAAGAAGGTTTCTTTTGCCCATTACAAAGATTGTTTGGAAAAACGGGTTAGTGGATGAAGCATGCGATTTCTTTCAATGGGAGGTAAGGAGGTCTTCCTTAAATCCGTTCTTAAAGTATCAGTTTATGCGATGCAATGTTTCTGTTCCCTTCTTCTTTCTGTCGTGAACTGGAGGCTATCATGAACAAGTTCTTGTGGCGTAATATGGGTACGAATAAAGGCATTTACTAGGCTCAATGGTCCAATCTATGCTTACCTAAATCTATGGGGAGCATGTGATTTCGAAACCTTGCTAAATTTAACATTGCATTATTGAAATATAGGAGAAATTATTACATGGTCCCGGCTCACCATGCCATCCATGGTCTCATCTGATGAAATTCATTCATTTAATGACATGTAGGAAAGAGGTGAAGAATCACCTAAAAAAAATAGATGAAAAATTATTATTAGATGATACCATGGATAATGTGGTGAGCCGGATCCATCTAATAATTTTTTAAAAAATAGGGATGACATATCGCTACAAATCCTGGAAGTCTCCTTGCTTGAGTTTTAAAGGCCCGATACTCTTCAAATTCTAGTTTCCTAACTTCAAGGATTGGTTCTTACCCCTCCTACACATGGAAAAGTATTTGGTGCGCTCGGGGTTTGTTGTAGAAAGGTCTTGGCTGGAGAGTAGGGTCAGGATCATCCATAATATTTGGTTCGACTCTTGGATCAATGAATATGGAAATGAAAGGGTTGTTTCAACCTAGTTTAATAGTCTTTTTACAAGAGTATCGAATCTAATTGACCAATCAAATCATGAATGAAAAGAAGATGTCGTTTATTCGTTGTTTTATGAAGAACAAGCAATCCAAATTTTTTGTAAGCCACTCCTAGTTTTCTTGCAGCCGGACTATTTAATATGGAGACATGATCTCTCAGGGTGCTAATCGGTTCCCAGTGGATACAAACTTCTCACTCAAGAACCGATTCAACAATTTGAGTCTTCTCCACTTTCAAATGTTGAAAAGGTAAAGTCTTTCTACAACACCTTATGGTCTCTCCCGCTCCCATCTAAGCTGAAAGCTACTGCTTGAATATTCTCAAAGAATTTTTTGCCCACTTTTGTCAATCTCCATAATAGAAGGATGAATGTGAACACTAGATGTATTTTATGTGAAGGGGACGCAAAATGGTTGCGCACATCTTATTTTGTCCATTCTCTAGTAGTGTTTTCTCTGATTTGGGCCTCATCTTTGATTGTCCCTCCCATGGGCAAAGTTGCTTAGTGTGGCTTTCTTGCCTTTTCGAATAGTGGCCAAAGGAAAAATGTATGTTCTTTGTGGTTTCTATTTGGTCTATTTGGAATTTTCGGAATAGCAAGCTTCATGATAATAAATCACAAACTCCACTTGATCTGGCTCGATTCATCTCATCCTATATTGCAAAAGTTTTCTCCTCTCATGAACCACGAATGTCTCCGTAGGTGTCGCAGTGTGACCATGGACTCCTCCCTTGGGTGATCTCGTTAAGGTTAATTTTGATGCCAGCTTTAATTTTTCACATAAATCATCTATTTCAGGAGGTATTGTCCGGGATTGTGAGGGTCTTATTTTGGCGGCATGTTTCCTTCTGATGCGTTCATTGCTGATCCGAAAATGGCTAAAGCACGTGCATGTGAGCAGGCTATTTCTTTTGCTCGTGAACTAGGTTTCAGGAAAGCTATCATTGAAAGAGATGCCTTAAATGTCATCAATAAAGTTCGCAGCCACATAGAGGATAACTCTACTATTAGAGCAATTGTGAAAAACATTCATGCTTTGAAACTTGATTTCATTAATTTATCCTTCACCCATGTCGGTCGCATTTGCAACAATGTCTGTAATACCCAAAATTTGGTAAGTGACCAAAATGACTAAAGTGAAAGTTTGATGTCTAGAGTGAAGTGACTAAAATGAAAGTTTGGCGTCTAAAGTATAAACTTTGGAAAAGTTTGGGCCTTTAAATGGTAATTTTCCCAAAAATATTTTTTATCTCATAAATAGATAGTTTATCTATGAGAAATGGTTAGAAATGAAATTACAAGGTTGATCCGAGGTTTATATTGAAAGGAATTAATTGTTAAAGTTTAGGGAATTTTCGTATAATCATATCGAATAAAAAATTCAAGAATTAATTCTAGCCATTGGATTTGGGGCAAAGATGTCATGTTAAACCATTGGATTTAAGTTAAATGCTAGGATTGATATTAGCCATTGGATTAAGATGATGGATTATTGGAGGAATTTGAACCATTGGATTTAAGTTAAATGCCATGTTAAATCTTGGTCATTGGATTAAAAAGGGATAAGACGGGAATTTAATTTTCCTACAAGGGCAAAGTTATAAACTACTAACTCAAAATTAAATCTAAGTCATTGGATTTAAGATTGTGCCATGTGATATGATATGGATTCATTAGATTAAAGGGCAAAATGATCATTTAAATATTTGGAAGATATTTTACTACTTATGGATATTAAAAATGACAAATGGGATAAAGAAAAAGAAAAAGAAAATACATGCTTGTTCATCTTTCTTCTCCAAAACATGAGCTACCAAGGAACAAAGGTAAGAATTCTAGTTTTTGATTTTTTTTTTCTACCTTAAATACTAGGATTTAGGGTGAGCTTGTGAAATGTAAAGTTATTCTTCATTGAATTCTCTTTCATTTGGTACCATTAATTCATAGTTATTCCTGAGATATGCTCAGGAATTTGAAGGGAGAAAGTTTAAGATTATTATACCCAAATTGAATTAGTTTTTATTTTAAGGATTAAATGTTTTTATAGCCTTTTCATGCTTGATTCAAGTTTATTTTCAAGTATGAAGTGAAACCCCAATTTAACAAGCTCGGGTTAATTTAGGATTATTAGATTCAAGTTAAATTTGGGGTTTATCATGAAGAAATACATGTTCTATGTGACCGAATATGTTGGTAAAAGTTTAGAATAGTGTTGGAATGACTAATGGATGTCAAAGAATGGATTATTAAAATCAGTCACAAAGTTAAGACAATGACAGTAAGTTCTAAAATTCACCAAAATTCCATAAATATAGTCAGGAATAGATCCACATTTCGTTGAATCCTTGGTTCAATCTAGTTTATTTTAAAACAAACGGTGACTGATTTCGATTTGTATATGAAAAGATATGAATTTTTAAGTGATGAAAGATCAGAAAACAGAGTAGAAGTCTGATCCGGATTCAACACTGAAATGTGACTTTGAAAATTCATCATAAATCGTACAAGTTGAATTTGGGCTATTAATTTATATGGTTGAAAAGTTTATCGAAACTAATTTCTTCTAGAAGAAACGAAATTGAATTCCCAGTTTTATATTATTTTATAGAAATATTTCTTTGAAGGTAGCTCATGCTGACAGATTATAAAAGTGAGTGTCTAATTGGTGTTATTAATTGTGCATGTAAGGGGATGAATGCGAAGCACTCAAGTAACCACAAGAATTTAGTAATTTAAAAGATAAAGCAAGAGCCAAGCTTAAAGTTCTCTTAATTTATACAATTTAGTTTGGGATAAGAAATTTCAAGGTGAGTGCAATCTCTTATACTCATTTGTGTTAAGTTATGAAATATTGGTTTGTGATAAACCTATATATATATATATATATATATATATAAAAGTTCCTATGATATGAAGTGATTCTTGAATTCTACATGATGCAATGATGCATGAATTTAAGTTGGTATGTATTTAGAGGAATTTTAAAATGGTTAAAGAAGTTAAAGATTGAGCTTATTGAAATCTGCCCATAATTTTCATGTTGACAATAGGTATAGAAATTCACCAATAATTCTATAAAAATAAGTAGAAAGTGAGAATTATTTCATTGAAACCATGTGCTAGTCTAGTTTCGTTCAGGACGAACAGGGACTAAATTTGAGATTTGTACAGATGATATAAATTTTTAACCAGTGAAAGATCATGAAACTAGAGTAGGAGAATTTTTCGAGACATTATTAGTAGTGACTTTAGAAAATCACCATAAATCATATAAAATAAAATAAAATCAGTAAATTATGTGGTTAAAATTGTAAGTGAATCTAGTTTCTGTTAGAACAAACATATTTGAATTCCCACTTGTATACTGCTTTATAAAAATAATTCCTTGAAGATAACGCAGGCTGTCTATTCACAAAAATAAGCACATTACATGCATATTTAATATATGTGCTTAAAAATAAGGCTTGTGATAAGTCAACCTTAAATGTTATTACACGATATTGCATTGGTAAATATATGAGACATATTCTTTCTATGTCCAATACTAAGTGATAAGTATATGGTTAACATGTTTAATTCATGTTCTTTGTTAAATGATAAAAGTATTGATAACATGTTCATATCATGTTTACTGGTAAAGATGGGTTATTATTAGCATGTTCATGACATATTCATGCTATGATATAATGTGATGTTTAAGGTATGAACTCCAAAATAAAGTTTAATTTATAAAATGATCATTATATTGCCATTGACGATAATTGAGATATGAAAGGATATCTATATTGTCCAAGTATGTTTATTGAGAATTATTGGTATAGTTGGCATGCCATGAGTCTTAGTAGTAGTATTATTGGTGCTACTAGTAGTGGTAGTATTATTGGTGCTACCTTTTGATAGTAGTATTATTGGTGCTACTATCTGCTAGTATTGTTGGTGCTAGCATTTGATAGTGCTTCAGTACTTATATATATTTGTTAGTATACATAAGTACTAACATTTGATAACATTTCGTGTTGACTTGCATACCTTGTTCTCTCTTTATTATACTTTTGGCTATCAAGAATAGAAATGGCTAAAGTGCAGACAATTAAGCATTATCTTAATATATGGTTGTTGCAACGACAACAAATGGTAAGCAAGTTAAGCTGGAAAGCTTAACATTAATGGTAAGTATTAGTATGGTACTAAAAGAATTGAACAAGCATAATCATTAGCTTGTATCATGCTATATCTATTCATGCATAGATGACATATTATAGCAAATGAAAAGGTATGGAAATTTGATGATATTGGCATGCATCATGTTAATTATATAACCATGCAGCCAAAAAGTTTAATAAGCCTATTTTGTTGTTATTAATCTTGATTATTGTCTCACTAAGTTCGTACTTAGCATGTGTTTGGTTGTGCACATGTAGGTGGTTTGGGAAATTGGAGTAAGCAAGAAATTTCATCAAGTTCTTAAAAATTCACCAAGCTATCATAGTAATGACATCCTACTTGAGGTTTTTAATTTATTTTAGTGGTATGTATAAATGGGATAATTTTGTCTATTTTGGTTCAGCACCCAATATTTATCGAACAATTAATTTATTTTTTAAAAGTAAATGAGCTCCGATTTTGTGTATAAATTAATATAAATATTTTCAAATATTTTAAATTTTATAGCATTTTCGAATAAATGCCATTATATGTATTGTATTTGTTTTGTGACATTCATGACTCGTATTTGCAAGTCGAATTAAGGTAATGAGTTACAATGTCACCCACATGTTAGCAAAAGAAGGGAGGACTTCTCCTTCGCTGAGAGTATGGATCCAAGAAATACCTTATATTGTTGAAGATGCGGCCCACAAAGAGAGAGGGTGGGCGGGCCACTCAATGTAACGACTTCTCTACTGCTAGGATCAGAATCTTGTATTCTTCTTTGATCACTTTTCCTGCATTTTCTGCTTTTTCATCTCTTCTTTTCTCTAAATCTAAGAGGGTTGGCAGATATGCATTACTGATTGTTCTTGTTCTTGATTGGTTTGTGAACGAGTTTAGTTTTTTGTGGCTACAACCTTTTGGTTGTTTTTTGATGGGTAGTATTGTTTTCTACCCTTTTTCTAGGTTTACACATTGTCTATTCATATTTTTTGATGTAAGCATGCTACTGCTCTTTTGACTGTTCATTTTATTAATATATCAGCATTGTTCAAAAAAAACTTTGGGTCTGGAACCTATAAATTCAACTCATGTCATGCCTTTAAACCAAACATCATTAAGATCTTTAAAGCTCCAAATACTACATCCAAATCACGTTTGCAATTAAAGAAATTTAGCCATGATAACACAATATCATACTGTAAGAATTGACAATGTTTAGAATTAGAAGTCTGTACATTTTATTTTTCACAAAGTTGGATTTATATACAGCTCATATGTATCAAATTACAATTAATTACAATAGAGAAATGATAGTAATTGCATATAATTAGGAGATTTTGGAACAGCAAATTTCTGCTCAATTTGAGCAATAAGAGCAGCCAATTTCGGCTTAATTTGAGTAATAAGTTTTAACTGTAGACTTCCTCTTAACATGCCCCCGCAAGAATGAGCTCCCATCGAGGATGCCATTCTTGTTTCATAGATCGTTGCCTTGAAAGAGGTTTCGTAAGTCCATCCGCTTATTGTTCTTTAGATGAAACATATTGGACCTTCAACTCATTCTCTTGTACTTGTTGCCATACAAAGTGATAGTCGAGAGCTAAGTGTTTCATTCTTGAGTGGAAGACTGGATTGGCACTCAAGTATGTCGCACCAATATTATCACAAAGTAAGTTTGGCAGTTTCTCGATTGGGACATATAATACTTGTAACAAGTTGGTGAGCCATTTGACTTCAGCCGCGGGATTAGCTAGAGATCGATACTCAGCTTCGGTTGAGCTCCTTGCGACGATTCTTTACTTTGTTGACTTCCAAGAGATCGTATTTCCATCTAAATATACCACATAGCCACTTGTAGAGGTTCTATCATCTATGTTGCCTCCCCAATTAGCATCACTAAATGTCGTTATATTTTTTGCATTTCTTTTCTTCAAAAATAACCCATGATCTACTACACCTTTGAGGCAGCGGAGGATAAGTTTTGCCATTGCCCAATGACTAGCTTTTGGATCATGCATGTATTGGGCCAATCTATTTACTGAATAAGCAACGTCCGGTCTCGTCAGAAGTACATATTGTAGTGACCCTAAGAGTTGCCAAAACTCAGTGGCATTTGTCTCATCTGAACCGTCATTGGCTTTGATTTCTGTGGTCTTTTGACATTGGTGTAGACTGAGGTTTGGCTCCCTCCACGTGGAACTGATCAAGGATGTCAAGTATGTATTTGCGTTGAATGAGAAGGAGACCCAGTAGTAGTTTGTATTACTTCTATTCCCAATAAGTAACTTAAGCTTCCAATATCTTTTAGGGAAAACTTTTTCAATAATTCTTCAACAAATTGTTGAGTTGCTGCAACCTTGTTATTCCTTGTAATTATTAGATCATCAACATAAGCTAGGAAGTAAATTATATTACCTCTTTGATTGTACACAAAAAGTGATGCATCAGCCGAGGTGGTTTGAAAGCCATAGTCGACGACAAACTTGCTGAGTTCTTTGTACCAAAGCTCGAGGAGCTTGTTCCATAGATTTCCTTTTCAATTTGCACACATAATCTCTTTTGTCTTTTTCAATGAACCTCGCGGTTGAGCCATGTAGACTTTCTCGTCAATATGCCCTTGGAGGAAGGCATTGTTGACATCTAGATGAGTGAGTGTCCAATTATTAGAGACCGCAATTGCTAGAACTGTTCGTATAGTAGACCGTTTAATGACTGGGCTGAAGGTATCCTTGAAATTAATTCACGAGCATTGATAAAACCCCAGCAACTAATCTTGCTTTGAATCTCTCAATTGAGCCATCTAGATTTCTTTTGATTCGGAACACCCATTTGTTGCCTACAATATTGTGTTTGGGGTCTGGAGGGACGAGGGTCCATGTAGCATTGGCAATTAAGGCATTGAATTACTTAGTCATTGCTTCTCTCCATTCGACCACCTTCATAGCTTCCGTTGCACACCTAGGTTCAATTTGAGGGCTAGTTGAGCTATCCATGACATGGTAAAGGTATTTTGGGTTTGGTTTTGTAACTTCCATTTTCGATCTTGTTTTCATTAGGTGGATGTTTATGGTTGGGATAGGTTCGGATGTGGATGTATATGGATCATGAGTGAGATTAGTTTCGATGAAGGGTATATCAGTTGTAGGTTGTGGTTCGAGAGAAGGTACGATTTCGATAGGTGATGACGTAGGCTGAGTAGATGGGTGAGAAGCTTCAGGGAGTGTAGATGTTTGTAATTGACTTGGGTCAAGTGACATACCTATGTTGAATTGATTTCCGGTGTTAGCGTTGACTACAGGAACAATTTAAGCGACTTCTCCTTCTTGTGTAACTTTAATTGTAGTCTCTTGAGCAGCAAAGAATTTTTTAAACGGAAAACAATTTTCAACAAACTTCACATGCCTGGATAAAATCAATTTATTGCTAACAGGATCGAAGCATTTGTATGCACTTTATGTAGATGAGTAGTAGCCTAAACACGTCTAGATTTGGCTTTGAGTTTTCTGTCTTGAAAAGGTTTAGTCCAAAGATAGCAAAGGCATCCAAAGATTTTCAATTTTTTGTAATTTGCTTCTCATTGGAACATTAGTTCAAATGGAGTTTTATTTTGTAACACAGGTGTGGCGATCCTATTAATTAAGTTGACTGTTGTTTGAAAAGCAAAAACCCACAAGTCATCATGTATATGAGCATTATGCAATAAGGTTAAACCTATCTCAACAATATGCCTGTGTTTTCTCTCTGAAATCCCATTGTGTTTTGGGGTGTGAGGTGTGCTTGTTAAATATGTAATCCCATGTCCGTTAAAAAACTTTGTAAGTCCCATATACTCACTCCCATTGTCAGTAAAAATTGTCACAATTTTATTTCCTATAAGATTTTCAATTTCAGCTTTAAATATTGGGAAGATTGTTTGAACTTCATATTTTCGTTTTAGTGGATAAAGCCATGTAAAATGAGTAAAATGGTCTACAAAAATTATATAATAGTGATGATCTTCAAGAGAATTAATTTTGTGGCTTCCCCAAATGTCACTAAAATTAAGTTCCAATGGTTTTGAGCTAGATAGAGTGGAGTCAAAAAAAGGCAATTTATGACTTTTATTTGAAAGACAAGCATTACAATCACGAATATGAATTTCCCTTCCTGGTTTCACCAAATTGAAGCACTTCTCATTGGTTTGGATTTGATCGGCTATATCAACAGAGATATCCTCTGTCCACCCAAAACTATAGCCTCGACAGGAGAGAAAGCTACTGATAAATTTTAAGAAGTCCCAAATCCTGCGTACCGCCTTTGGGTACGACAGGACAAATTGATTGTCCACGCGATAGGCTTTTCCCTTTTAGAAACCTTTGTAAGAGTGATAGCTAGATGTACAACATCCATGGAGGCGATGAACAAGTTGATTGCAATCTTTTCTAGCAAGACAAAATCGAGATTGATAGCACTCAAAAGATCCTTGACGATGTTAACACAAGGAAACAAACCCGTCGCTGAATTCCTTCAAACAACCAAAAACTTTACATCGTCACTCAAAGTCAGCAACGTTCAACCTATCAACTCTGTGGCAAATATGGTCATAATGGCAAGAGATGTTGGAGTTACATCGTCACTCAAAATCAACAGGCAGCATCAAATATGGTTCAAAAAGCTCCAAAACAACAGCCTTGGGTCATTGACAGTGGAGCCACTACACATGTGACCAACGACATAGCAACCTTGCTCAATTTGAGCAAAAATTTGCTGCTGCAAAATCTCCTAACTATATGCAATTACTATCATTTCTTTATTGTAATTAATTGCAATTTGATACATATGAGTTGTATATAAATCCAGCTTTGTGAAGAATAAAATGTACAAACTTCTAATTCTAAATACATACAACCAATTTATTCAACAATCACTCACACAAGCATACTTTACATTGCATCTAAAGGGTAAGTAGTGTACTGCCTTAGCTAAAAATGTTGAAGGGACTCCTCTTAAGCTTTCCCTTTGCCTCTCCCCTTGGAGGACTCTTCAATCTCCTTTTGAGGTTTGAATTTTCTACATCAACAACAATAGAGAAAGTTGGAGAAGAGACATTCTATAATTCTCCTAATCCACCACTCGTAAAATCTCATCTTCCGTAAAAGTTGTTTTAAGGAAAGACTATTCAACTTTGTCAATGGTTTTTACAAGATCATGTTTAAGGACCAGGAATAGAGTTAATGTTAGGGGGTCCTGCGCAGGGCCACGCCAAAAAAAAATTAAAAGGGTAGTTTTTACGGGTGGACAAAAAAGAACAGTGATATATATATATATATAAAAGTTTCGAGGGTCTCAATAACAAGTATTAAAATAAATAAATCGTAAGAGTATGCTCATATTAATAAATATTGGGGAGAAATCGGGCCCCTAATAATAAGTATTAAAAATAATTCAATTTAAAAATATACTCGTAATAACAAATATTAAAATTAAATTTTTTAATACTTATTATTAGGGATCTGTTTTTTCCCACTATTTATTATTGAGCATACTCTTAAAATTTATTTTTTTATTACTTGTTATTATAGATGGACTCTTAAAATTTATTTTTTTCAATACTTGATATTATAAGCATGTATTTAAATAGAGGTATGTAACCGCAACAGAGATCGTTATATAGCGGTAGAGACACCATCCAAAATCACAATACATGCATCTGTTATGTCTACAATAACATATGTTATTAAAAAATTTTACAACTGCGATACCCACGATGATAAAAATAATATTCGTTATGTTTGTAACCATGATAAATATAATTTACCAAATATTCGAACGTAACCATAATTCAAATCTTAAATTTATAGCCTAATTTTAAGTTCTACATAGAGTTAATGTGAAAGTAGGATAGGGTCAGCACAACTTTGAAATAATAAAAAATATTTTCTCGCAATGGTGAGAGAAAGTTAATGATGTACTGCTGGCCTGAAAAAAAGGCTACATAAAAATCAACTTAAACACGTGACAAAAGATTACAGGTGGAACACCAAGAGGACACAATTAAGGGAGCAGACTATTTTTAAAAAAATTATTATATGAGTTTAGCTCACCACATCATTTATAATTTTATTTAATAATAATTTTTTATCTCATTATTTTTTAAAAAATTTTTTATTTTTTTCTTATATGTCATTAAATAAATAAATCTCATTTAATAAGATTATAAATAATATAATAAGTGGAAATTATATAATAATTTCTCTTTTTCTTGTGCACTCTTGGCCATTCTCAGCCAACGGTACTCGATCTAGTTACGTGATTCAAAATCTGATGCACTTGCTTATAAAAGCTCTTCACTCTCCTAGGACATCAAACTAGAAAACAACATATACTATGAGACCCCTTGCATTTCCATGCTTTCTTCTCATCGTACCTCTTTTCCCATTCGCTGCCTTTTCTTCCTCGTCCGAGCAGCCTGCAGTACTTTGTCACAGCGATGACCGCCTTGCTTTGATGCAGTTCAAGGAGAGCTTCATCATCGACGAGCAAACATGTGCTGCTACTGTCTTCTTATCCTAAGGCTGCCAGTTGGGGTTCTCAAGGCGCGGATTGCTGTTCATGGGATGGCGTAGAGTGTGACCAAATGACCGGTGTGGTGATAAGCCTGGACCTCAGCGGTGGTTGCCTTTATGGCTCCATCAATTCCTCCAGCACTCTCTTCCGCCTCCTTCACCTTCAGAAGCTTAACCTGGCTCACAATCATTTTAATCACTCTCTCATTCCCTCTGCTTTGGGAAATCTTTCCATGCTCACTTATCTTAATCTCTCTACTTCTGTATTTTCTGGTCAAATACCGTCAGAAATTTCAGAGCTCCATAGGCTATCTTCCCTCGATCTCTCAAATAATTGGGATACTAACCCTTTTCGAAGGTTGTTGGAACTCGGAAAGCCAGATCTGAAGAGCTTAATACAGAATATGACTAACTTGGAGAACCTGGATCTCTCGTACGTAGATGTGGCTTCTCCAGTTCCCAGTGTGTTGGCCAACATTTCGTCCCTGACGACCCTGTATCTCGAACGATGTGGACTGCAGGGCATGTTTCCTTTAGCCATTTTCCAGCTTCCCGGGCGTGAAACTATTAGGCTGTCAGATAATTCGAATCTCAAAGGTTACTTACCGGAGTTCAATTTCAGCAGCAAGCTTAAAACATTAGTGTTATGGAATACGAGCTTTTGTGGTGAGTTACCTGCATCAATTGGAAACCTTGATTCCATGGAATTTTTGGACCTGGGTTACTGCAGCTTCAAAGGGTTAGTGCCATCTACGTTGGGTAATCTCCCCAACCTCAAATTTCTGGATCTTTTAATCAATTTTTTTATGGGTGAGTTGCTTTCCAACAATTCCAATACCGTTTTATTTTTTTTTATATTACTTGATATTGAAGGTTCTTCTTAATTTCTACATCACAGGGTCTGTACCGGCGACGCTGGGTTATCTTACCAAGCTCAATTATTTGGATCTTCAGGGTAATAGTTTTACAGGTGAGCTCAGCTACATGCATGTCTGGGAACCATATCTTGGGATTTTTTAACTTGGGTAAAAATTTAACAGGTTTTATTCCTCCTAAGCTTACCAACCTCACCCCACTCACTCATTTGGAGCTACAACAAAATATGCTACAAGGATCAGTTCCTAGCTCAATCCGGAGACTCCAGCAACTTGTATACTTTAACTGTGACTTCAATAGATTGGGTGGCATTCTGGAGGTGGATACATTTCTTGAGCTAAAGAATTTGCAAAACTTGTTTCTGTCTGTGAATGATTTCTATTTAGTTTCTAGAAATAATAGCAATGCCACCGGTGCTCAGCTTGTTAATATAGGGTTACGGTACTGCCTCTAAGAGAGTACCCATATTTCTTGCGCAACCAACACGGATTGCAGCTTCTTGATCTTTCTTCAAACAACATCGAGGGCCAGATACCCCAATGGATGTCCAAAGTGAGCGTTCAAACTCTCTTGTTTAGACCTTTCAAACAACTCTCTCACCGGTTTTGATGAGTTCCCTGATGTTCTTCCATGGTCTAAACTACAATATCTGAAACTTGACTCTAACATTCTCCAAGGTTCACTCCCTGTTCCAACCGTGTCAACTGTTTTCTATACCATCTCAAACAATTCTCTCAGCGGAGAAATCCCACAGCTGTTGTGCAATGTCAGCTCTCTTTCTATTCTTGACATTTCCCAGAATAACTTGAGTGGTAACATCCCAGTGTGTCTGAGCAACTCCAGCAAGCAATTAGTGGTACTCAAGGTTCGTTCCAACAACTTGCAAGGTCCCATTCCTAGTGGTTGGGAAAGTGGAAACAGATTAAAAATGATAGATTTGGGAAGAAACAAATTGCAAGGGAGGATTCCACAATCGCTGAAGGCGTGCAGAATGTTGGAATATCTTGATCTCGTGAACAATCAGATTAGGGATGCATTCCCTTCTTGGTTGGGGTCCCTTCCGGAGTTGAATATTCTTATCTTATCCTCTAATGCACTCTACGGTACGATGGGGGATCCTAAGTCGAATCTCACCGTGTTTCCCAAGTTGAGGGTCATCGATCTTTCTCACAACAGATTCAATGGAGCCCTGCCGTCAGGTTACTTTGAAAGATGGATTTCCATGGCAAGTCTTGATGGTAAAAGCTCACAACCTGTTTACATGTTTGAAAATTCGGGTATGACCATAAATTCCCAGCAAGTTCCCCGGTCTTTTGTCTACTCCATGACAATAACAAACAAAGGCACTGAAATGCAGTACCCACAGATCATTCGGACTCTTGCAGCCATTGATTTCTCCTGTAACAGATTTCATGGTGAAATTCCAGTATCCATTGGGAATCTCAAAGAGCTTCACTTGCTCAATTTTTCGAATAACAACCTCGTTGGACGAATCCCAAAAGCTATAGGGAACCTGGCTAATCTTGAATCTTTGGACCTTTCATGGAACGAGCTAGAGGGAAGGATTCCTTTGGAGTTGAGTTCTCAACTCACTTTCCTTGGGTTCCTCAACCTCTCCCGTAATCATCTTGCAGGGCTTATACCGCAAGGCCCCCAATTTAGGACTTTTGAAAGTAGTTCGTTTGAGGGAAATCCTGGGTTGTGTGGAAAACCCTTGCCAAAAGAATGTAACACTAATTCTGGAGGCTTGCCAACTCCATCTTCAACTTCCACAGAAGAGTCAGGATCATTGGGTGGATTGGACTGGAAAGTAGTCCCGCTGGATTATGGATGTGGATTCCTATTTGGAACACTGATTGGGCATGTTGTGATAAAAAAGAAACCTGATGGGTTTGCCAAGATTTTCTCTAAAACTCGTGGAAGAAGGCTAAGGAGGTGAAATATATTCAAACGCATGCATGTACTGCATAGAAAAAAATATGTGGGATATGCTTTGCCACGTGAGGATGGATGGGATGAAGTTTGTACCCTGCATCGCTTTTCCTTTTTCGCTATATATATATCTATATGTAATGTATTATCAAGCAAAAGCTACATAATTTTTCATCATTAATATTCTTGCAATGAAAAAGAAGTGGAGCTAGAAGTAGAACATAACAGGGGTGTTCAAAATTTCGGTTAACCGAAATAACTGACTGAACTGAAATTTTTTTCAGTTAATTGGTCGGTTAATTTTAGGTTCGGTCGGTTAACGATTAATGATTTATTCAAACTTCAGTTACCGGTTAATTCAGTTCGAAATCGATTAATTAACCGAATTACTCGAAATTTTTATATTTTATATTTTATATTTTATATATATTTATTTTTTGTCATTAAACTTTTAAAAATTATAAAATGGCATTAAGCTTTATCAAATTAGCACAAAATGATCATTAAATTTATTAAATTATTAAAAAATAATCATTAAAATTTTTAATATTTACCAATAATTTATAATGTGCAATAAATCAATGATCATTTTGAAATAATTCGATAAGTTTAATGGTTGTTTTATAACTTTTGAAATTTCAGTGGCTAAAAAGATTATTTTAACATAGTTTAGTAGCTATTTGTGTAATTTACCCAAAATTATATACCAAATTTCGGTTAACCGAACTAACCGAACTTTTTTCTGTTCGGTTAAAAATTTTCAAAAAAAAATTCAGTTTGGTTAACGGTTAATAGAAAAAAATTTCAGTTAATGAAATTTTAGAAGTTCGGTTCAGTCGGTTAACCGAACCGACCGTATAACACCCCGATTCCTTCCCGGATCCATAGCTTCACTTTCAGGTCACCCAAAATCGACCCATCAAAATTTCTCGTTTAAGACCACAAGTTAGGAATTCTCGAAATAATCCATTACCGTAAAATTCACGTAGATAACGATATTAAAAGGGGTTTACAAAACATAAGTTCCAATTAAAATACTCCGTTTGACCAAATACAGTAAATCAGAATAAAATACAAACTCGATTGTGGTAAGGTCCTATGAATACAACCAGTCCAAACTAAACATCAAGTATTGTACTCTAAGATTGGCTCGATGCTGGAAAATCCTCCTCGATGTGCTCCTCCAAACGCAACCTGTCAACCTACGCACGGAAGAAACCACAATTCTGCACGCTGAGCTAACAAAGCTCAGTGGTACATTTCTACTCTACCGCAATTCATGAATATCATAAAACAAGCATGCATGATAATATATTCAAGAGTGAACAGAAAGGCTTCTCCACATCTAAGGATCATCTTCTAGCCTATCCTAGCTAGAGCTTACCACTGTCTCAAGATACCACTATTATGTAAGAAGTCTACCAAGCCATCCTAAGCTTACCGTGCACGAGGTCCCACCGACCACTGAATTACGTCTCATACCCTAATCACATAGCCCAAAGGTTATCTAGCCTATACATGAGATCACAAAACCCATCGAGTTACATCTCATACCCTAGTCACAAAGCCCAAGGGTAATACAACCCGTACCCAAGATCACATAGCCCATCGAGTAACAACTTCACCCTGCTCACATAGCCCAAGGGTAATTAGTCAACATCGTTTATCCATACAACAACGTAAATAACATACATTCCCTAATGGGCAACGAAGCCCTACTATTTTCCCGTGCTCGCATAGCCGTCGGGTTACCCGTGATCACATAGGCATCGGGTAAGGATCATACCCGGATCACTATAGCCAAAGGTACATCCTAAACATACTTGGATCACAATAGCCACAAGCAGTCTTATCATGCGATCACATAACCGAACATGATCACTCGAGATCACATAGCCCATCGAGTTACTCAAGATCATATAGCCCTTCAAGTTGTATTTCCATATCCTGATCACATAGCCCAAGGATATGTTTCGGACCACATCCAGATCACATAGCCCATGGACACGTCGGATGTACTCGATCACATAGCCCAGAGTACCCATCCCCTTATTTAAGTGCCCTTGCACTGACTCTAGGACATCCAGATTCCCCCGACCATCAATATATCTTACCGAGAGATAAAGGCTTCTAGCCAACCATTACCAATGCCTCAAGGCATGACTCATTTGTTACACTATTTAATATGTGTCTGAATGATTTGTTTACGCCTTTCTCATTAGATTATCTCATTACTCACGGCAACCAGCCTACATGGGCGTCCCTTCAGCACACAGAAAGGACCCCAAGCTACCTCGTAGCAATAACTGATCCACCACGGACCCCTATGGATTACCAAACCAAGCAACTTATCCAACTGTTACTTAGCCATTAGCCCTTAATCCACACACGGGTTGCTAACCTCGATTTCATAGTTTTAGAGTTTGTTTTATACCTTTAGGGATCTACCCGATCCTTTACCACGAATTATAGAACCCCCGAACGCAAACTCAACTTTCTTTAGCAGATTGCCCAGCAAGTATCAGTACTCCAAGGTGAGTATCGGTACCGCCCTCCTAGTATCGATACTCTCCCATGAGTACTGATCCCTAACTAGGTTCGATAAAGTTAGACCACAAGCCATACCGATACGCTCTTACCCCGTATCGGTACTGGGATCGACCCGTACTGATCCAAGCCCATACTGGTACTTCACCTTTCGCGTACCGGTACGCTAAGCCTCTCCTAGGCAATCAACATCGCGTACCGGTACTCCCCAATGGGTACCGGTACCCCTACTAGATTTGAAGGAGTTCACCCTAAGGACGTACCGATACACTACGTACCGTACCGGTACTCATAGCCTTTCCAGGCAATGTAATAGAGCGTGCCGATACGCCCCTTGCGTACCGATACGCCTAAGCGCTACTGGATTTCCATTTGAGTGAGGGGTACCGATACACGGGAAGGCATACCAGTACACCCCTGCATGATAATGTATTCAAGAGTGCATATAAAGGCTTCTCGACATCTAAAGATCATCTTATAGCCTATCATAGCTAGAACTTACCACTGTCTCAAGATACCACTATTATGTAAGAAGTTTACCAAGCCATCCCAAGCTTACCATGCACGAGGTCCCACCGACCAATGAATTATGTCCCATACCCTGATCACATAGCCCAAGGGTTATCTAGCCTATACCCGAGATCACAAAGCCCATCGAGTTATAGTTCATACTTTGATCACAAAGTCCAAGGGTAATACAACCCGTACCCGAGATCACATAGCCCATTGTGTAACAACCCTACCCTGATCACATAGCCCAAGAGTAACTAGTCAATATCGTTTATCCAGCCTTTCTCATTAGATTATCTCATTACTCATGGCAACCAGCCTACATGGGCGTCCCTTCAGCACACATCAAGGACCCCAAGCTACCTCGTAGCAATAACTGATCCACCACGGACCCCTATGGATTACCAAACCAAGCAACTTATCCAATTGTTACTAAGCCATTAGCCCTTAATCTACATACGGGTTGCTAACATCGATTTCTTAGTTTTAGAGTTTGTTTTATACCTTTAGGGACCTGCCGAATCCTTTACCACTAATTATAGAACCCCCGAACTTGAACTCAACTTTCTTTGGCAGATTGCCCAACAAGTATCGGTACTCCAAGGTGAGTATCGGTACTGCCCTTCTAGTATCGATACTCCCCCATGAGTACCGATACCCTAACTAGGTTTTATAGAGTTAGACCACAAGCTGTATCGATACGCTCTTACCTCGTATCAGTACTCAACATCGGTACTGTGATCTCCCCGTACCGATCCAAGCCTATAGTGGTACTCTACCCTTCGCGTACTGGTACGCTAAGCCTCTCCTAGGCAATCAACATCACATACCGATACTCCTCAATGGGTACCGGTACCTCTACTAGATTTGAAGAAGTTCATCCTAAGGACGTACCAATACGCTACATACCGTACCGGTACTCAAAGCCTTTCCAGGCAATGTAACAGTGCGTACCGATACGCCTAAGCGCTATAAGATTTCTATTTGAGCGAGGGGTACTGATACATGGGGTGGCATACCGGTACACCCCTCCCAAACTGTCCCTCAATATACAAAGGAGTACTAGTACGCAGCCACCCCGTACCGGTACTCGAGCCCGTTTCAAAACCTAAAGCTCGGGATTACACCATTCCCACCCTTAACCCATATGAATAAGTCTCAAATCTTTCCTACAAGTTATTTGGAGTATATTAGGTGATTTCCTACCAATTTTACCCATTATCAACTCCCAAAACGTGATTTACCATTAGAGGGGTTTAACGCTCAAGAACCCTAACTAAGCAACCCATAAACATAAAACCAAGCAAGACAATTATCTTATGAGGCTCATGAAACGTAGGAGTCATAGATGTACTGACCTTTAGCAAGAATTCACGAACTAAGGTAGCAACCAAGCTTCTTCCACCTCTTCTTCCTTGCTCCAAGCTTCAAACCCAACTTCCACAAAACTAGGAGATATTTACCTTGAAAGATAGATCCTTGCTTGCTGATCAAATCTCCCTTGATCACCAATCCGATATTCACACTATTCAACCTCAATCTTTCATCTTTTCTTTTGGTTCTTGGGTAGGAGAAAGAAAAGGGTTTTTGGGAGAGGAGGACAAGGGAGCCAAGGTGATATCATCACCTCTCTTTTCTGCAGAAAATGTTAAGGCTCTACCAGCCTTTGTCCCCCATTTATGGTTTTACCATAATGCCCTTCCTCAAAACCCAACATAAGCCAAGCCCAAACCACCAAGTAAGCCCAACAACGCACGGAGGCCCATAATGGCCCAACATTTCTGCCCGACACGTCGGTCCAAGACCCGGGTCAACGTCCATTGTTGACTCGAGAAATCCGGGTCGTTAGAGACCGTTTGAACACCCCTAGAACAGAATCATGTCATTTATTGTTAACGAATATAAATTATTTATCTCCTTTTGGTGTTTTATCTACGTTTTAATATTAAAAAGTAAAATTTAGGGTTGAGATTTAGGGTTAAGGTTAGAGATTAGGAAATAAGATTCAAGGTGCAAGGTTTATTTATAATGTTTATGATTTAAAAATTAAAGTTAAAATGAGGAAAACGACCGTTTAAAACATTGCTTGAAATTGAAACCAAAATATGTTAGAACAAATCTTTCGTGATGAGCTGAAGTTTGAACTTTAAACCCACCTCCTTCGCTTCTTTATTAAATTTTGAGTAAAGTTCACAGATGATTACTAAACTTAATTATTTAATTTGGTAACCGAATTTCCAGTTGCTTCAATGTTACCATTAAACTTTGGGATTTGCTTCAATTTGACGACTGAGCTCTTAACATATGTTAAGAAGATGACGTGACAGTTAACAAATTTTGTATAATAACATATTTAGTCCTCCACATTTGCATATTCAAACAATTTAGTCATAATTCGAAAAACAATAATAAATTTAACCCTCAATATTTACACATTATTTTAATTTGTCCCTACTTTTATTTAAAAATAATTTAACATTAAACCCTAAATCCAAAAACCATAAACCCTAAATCTATAAACACAAAAATGAAACCCCCAAAACATGAAACCATAGATTCAAGCCCCCCAAAACCCTAACTCAAAACTCTAAACCTTAAAAGTTTACATTTAGGGTTTAGTGTATATGGTTTAGTGGTTTAGGATTCTAGGGTTTATGGGTTTAGTGTTTACAGATTATGGATTCATGGCTTAATGTTTAGGGTTAGGGTTTAAAGGTTTTATGTTTTTGGTTTAGGGTTTAGATTTCTAGATTTAGGGTTTAATGTTTATGGTTTTAGTGTTTAGTGTTTTAAGTTTAGGGTTTATGGGTTCAAGGTTTTTTGTTGTGTTTATGGAATTGGGGTTTTAGGTTTAGTGTTTTGGATTTAGGGTCAAATTATTTTTAATTAAAAATAGGGCCAAATTAAAATAATGTGTAAATTAGATTTATTATTATTTTTCGAATAGGACTAAATTTTTTGAATGTGCAAATATAGAGAACTAAATGTGTTATTATACAAAATTTGTTAACTGACACATCACTGTCTTAACGTCCGTTAAGAGCTCGGTGACCAAATTGAAGCAAATCATAAAGTTTAATGGTAACATTGAAACAATTAGAAGTTTAATTACCAAATTGAATAGTTAACCAAAGTTTAGTGACTATTTGTGAACTTTACTTTTTTTGATCGTCTACTAGTTAAACACCAATTTAAAATAGTAGGCTTAAGGTTTTAGTAAGCCCTTAAATTTTTGTAAAAAAAACCAATTAAGCCCATAAACGTTTTTTGCACCTAATTAAGCCCTCAAACTCAAGAAAAAAAATTAATTTCGCCCTTTAAACAACGTTGACCATTAAATTTAACGTTTTTTTTAATCTTTTTGGCATGTGTCGTAACAGGATAATGCCACTTATCATTTCTAAGAATTTTTAAAATATATAAAAATCTGAAAAAAAATCTTAAAAATTTAAAAATACTATAAAATTATTTTTAAAATATATGAAAATATTTTTAATTCCAAAGTTTATTTTAAAATAATAAATAATAATTTTTCAAAAGATTAAAATATTTTAAAAAATAAAAAATATGAAATATCATTATAAAATTATAAAAAATTGAAAAATATAAAACAATAAAATTAATTTTGGTTTTTAAAATAACTTTTACTATTTCATATTTTTTAAAATAAAATTTATTTTTTCAATTTTACAATAATATGTATTATTTTTATTTTTTAAATATTTTAATCATTGAAAAATTATTATTTATTATTTTTAAATAAATTTTGAAATTAAAAAACTATTTTTATATTTTTAAAATAATTTTCCAGAAATTTCCAAAATTTTTAAATTTTTTAGATTTTTTTCGGATTTTTATATATATTGTTAAAAAATTAAAGTTTAAAAGTACCTAGAAATGACAAGTGGCATTATCCTATTGCAACCCATGACAAGAAAATTAAAAAAAAACGTTAAAGTTAACAATCAATGTTGATCAAAGGGCCAAATTAATTTTTTTCTTGAGTTTGAAGGCTTAATTGAGTGCAAAAAAAGTTTAAAAGCTTAATTAATTTTTTTATAAAAATTTAAGGGCTTAATTAATTTCTTTACAAAAGTTTAAGGGCTTGAAACCAAAATATGTTAGAACAATTCTTGGGTTCTGTCCTTTGCTTTTCCTAAGTTTTCCTTGCGTACTCAGATCTTGGCCTTGGTTATGAGTGTTCTCGTTTGAGTGGATGTTTACTTTCCCTCTTTACCTTTTCTGCTGCTCTGCTGTGATCTGTGTGGTGCTTTTAAGATGGAACATGCAGAAGGACATGTAACTTGCGCCTTTAAGATGGAACCTGAAGGTGGACATGTAGTTGGTGTCGTCTTTAAGATGGAACCTGAAGAAGGACATGTAGTCGGTGAAAAGAAGGATGAGAGGTTAATGAAGCATTTGGACAACTTGGAACATGATATTGACGATGAGATAAATGTGGCTCGCCATCTAAATGCTCGCCTGATAATTATTATTATAAACAAATTTTATCAACGGTATTGCTTCTTTCACGTTCTTTAAAAATCAATAATGCAACATCGTAACATATCTTCCAACACTTAGATAACACGTTCAGACTGACCGTCCGACTGAGATTGATATGAAGTACTGAAATTCAACCGTGTACCCAAAGTTCTATGCAAGCACTCTCAAAATCTTGATGTAAAACGTGAATCTCTATATGACACGATAGACTTAAGTACCCGCGCAGCCTTACGATCTCAGCAATATACATATCTGCCAACTTATCTAACATATACGTCGTATGCACTGCCAAAAACTGTGCATACTTCGTAAATCGATCCATAATTCCCCAAAAAGATTTCTTCCTTGACAACGTCAAAAACAAAACCGTCACAAAATATATGGTAATTTTCTCCCACTTTCATTCTAAAATCCTTAACGGTTACAACAAACTCGTCTCACCTGTTGTTTTGATGTTTCTTGTTTTTTAGCCATCTTATTTTGGCTTTGTTTGTGATTGCTGTATTTCTTTCTCCGGCTCATGATTACCGTTTTGTTCTTCGATTGTACGTGACCGGTTGTTTCTCTTTATTTTGTTTATTTCTGTTTGTGTTAATGTCAGTTGCTTTACGTTAAATTTTTTTTTACTCAATTTAATGCCTCCCAAAGACTAATCGGTAAATCACACCCTTGGTCATTTTATCAATTAAAACTTTTACACTTTAGTCAACAAAATTTATTTCTTCATCATTTAAGTTATGAAATTCTCTAAAATTGAGCTACCAACTTTAGAACTCTTCCACTTTAGTCCCAACTCTAATATATCCAAAATTCGAATTCGATACCCAAATTACAAATCCAAAAACCAGGTTATTACACTAAAAATACATATAATACACTCATGAGAACAAGAGAGGACCCTTGAGAAACCGATCTACCCCACCCTCTCGATTCCACCCTCTGTAAAATATTCTTACCTCCACTCACATCGGTTGTCTGCCCAAACCAGGTGCGAACCGTCTAAAATCGCCCCCAATTAATTCCAGATTACTTTTTTTTGGTGTAAACCGATTTTTGGCATCAACAAATTTTTATCTAAATTATTTAGAATAATATTAGAGAATGGAAAGAATGTGAGTAGATGTAAATACGTATAAAATAAATTTTTTATGTAAGTGTATGAAATAAGTGATTAGATGAGTCATGAGTTGGTGTAACCATTTGTTTTCCTTGGTTAGTAATTCATTAGCTCTGATATAAAGTGAACCTGCTAACATACATTTCTAGTCATTTACATCATTAAATTTATTCAAATCCATAATATATAAAGCTCGAGAACGATAACATAAGCTTTTGATACACATATTTTTTTTATGAATCAACTACAGCTATAGGAATAGAAACACCATAAAAGCAGAATCTAGTTAATTTTGGGCAGGGGAAATTGTAGGATTTGGCATGCCATTTGCAAAGGCTACACGTTAGTGGGGAGGATATGCATGAGTTTCACCGTCTATCGTCTCATCAGCATAAGAGCCTTAGCAGCACATCTGGCATCCGTATTTATTTGAACGACAGCAACCAGTGAAACAGAATCCTCCTCCTCTGTAGGCCGGTGGAGGTTCTTTCATAGCTCTAACTAATTTAGAAGCCACCTCCCCTGCAAAGTATAAATGTTCCACTTGGTCATTGACGCTTACACAAATATATATTTCGGTTCATGCAATATAATGGAGAGGAGAAACCATATAATTAATTAATTAATTAAGAACCCATGCTAGCTGCTGACCTTTTTTCTTTTCAGTGGTAGTTTCAGCAAGGGCTTGAGCTTTTACTTCCGAAGAAAGGAGAAGAACAAGATGAGGAAACTCTTGGAAATGGAACCCATATTTGATTTCTTTCTTTCTTTTTTATCAAAGCTAGTAAACAATCAGAACCAAGGATGCTTAAACTAAGACATTCTTTGTCTCTATTTATAGGGACCCGGCCACTCATCATCCAAAGAGAAATAAGGCGACGTGAGTGTAAATAATGCAAAACATTACCCCTTGACCACGCAATGTTGCAGGCTGTTGAATATTCACCGTCAAACATCAATTTTTACCGTGGTAAACGGACCCTCAACGTGGAACAAGACACTACGAATTGAATTGATTTTTGCCTCACTGTTTATGCAAAGTGTTTTTATCAACACGTATGATTTTCATTCAACAAAAAGAAATTATATATATTATATTATCATGTGTTTTTAAAACCCTTCCTAAATTTATAATATAGTGTACGAGAAGAAGATGATCAAAAACAAGGGTGAACTACTGTAGCAGGTATGCTATGCCAGAACAAGGCTCTCTTGGCCACAACGGAGGCACTGCCTGTTAGCTAAATTATTTCAACATCATTTTTTCACATATTCTGGTAATCTACTAATATCATGGTCTAAGTTTAACTGGTTTTTGAAGCAGTAGGATCCATACAATGATGGCAAGTGCAGAGCATACACCAGGAAAACTCACTGGAGATTCATTGATTCTTAAACCTACAAGAAGATTAGGAGGAAGAAAGAAGGGGTTTTAGAAAGCCATGGTTTTAAAACACACGATTTTATTGATAAGGCTAAAGATGCTCTTGCACACAGCTGAGCTTCCTTTTCATAAGCATAAGGGAGCAGAAAATGACAAACATATTGCTTTACACGTTTACAAACATAATAGTTAATACAGACAAACTACTTTTGGTAAAGTAGTAGATAAAGCAACATTGGATTCTTATTTTAACTGATAGCATTGGAAAAAGGTAACTAGGCACTATCTATTGAGTCATCACTGTCTCCATTATTATCTTGATCAGTTGAATCACCATTGTCACTTAGTCTTATCTCCATTAAAGCTGTTGTTGCTTCACACGTTGCCTTTTCTGTCCAATATAGGTCCGGTGCATCATCCCTTATTTGTTTGATGACTGTACTGATATTCCATGGATAGTCTTGGGACCATTCTGTTGGGTCAGAAATGCTTTCTTTGTATTCTTTCACCGCTGTCATTATTGCTTTGTGATAAGGATCTGGGGTAATGGGCCATGAATCTCATGGTGCATGAATGTCTGGAGTTGACCATATTTCAATGGGAATTGTTCTGTTTAATTGACAGAGATACTTTTGGAGTTGTCTATACTGATCATCCAAGTTCATGAGTTCTTCTGGATAGATCTTATGAATCCATGCTGTGGGAAATGATCCCAGCTGTGTGGGTTCTTTGTGCTGGATGAAGTATTGTAGTTTGTAGAAAATGATTATTATGGCTAATTCGGGGTTTTTTTTCATAACTTCTGTATTAAACATTTCTAACCACTAAGGAAGAGGATATAACCATTTTAGGAAGGTAAAGAAATTCTGCATTTCTGGCTATATATCATCATGGATTGCTTTAGCTAAAAAATACTAGAGGTCAGGGATAAAGAACTGTATGGCTATATGGTAAATATGAGTAAAATACCATAAAAAACTATTTTAATTCATCTAGAGCCTCAGTAAACTCAAACTGTAAAGGGTGGATGAATAGATACTCATGATGTAAGCCATGAGGCTTGAGTATGAGACCGCCAAAATTTTTGAATAATTCCAGCCAGTATTCAATGATCATCTCCTTGGCATTTTTGTGGAAAGTCTTCTCCATTACTAGCTTTAGTACCTCTGGGGATGTTCAGGTTTGAGGTTTGAAGGAATAGAGAAAGCTGTCTCTGGTGTAGATGATCTTTGTTTTGATGATGAGGGTCTGGAAGATGAAAGTAGATACATCATAATTGGCTTGTTCATCATGGTTCTTTGTGATAAAGTTCTGTACATTAGGATATGATCAGCTGGTCTTGAGAGAAGATCTGCAAGTACATTAGTATTTCCTTTGATGTGTTTACAGTCGAATAAATGTTTAAAAAACCATTCTGCCCATCTTAGAAGTTGGGGATGAGGCATAATCTTCTGTTTGAACTTAAGCATATGAGGGAAGGAAGACATGTCCGTTTCCACAAGGAATTGGTGACCTATTAGATGAAACTCAAACTTTGAGATTATTTTCTTGACAATAAGGATTTCATTGAATGTGGAATGATAGTGCATTTCTGCATTTGTAAATCTCCCACTTTTGTATCCACATAGTTATCTTTTCCCATTGTTTTCTTCTAGCAAAATAGCTCCACAATACTTGTCATTGGCGTCTGTTCTGAGAATCTTTTTTCCATCAAAAGGGATCTTCAATGGAGGTAGCGCCTGTAATTTTTCTTTGAGGACACGAACAGCTTTGGTTTGTGCTTCCTTCCATGGAGGAGAATTTTTTTCAACATCTTTCTCAGAGGATTAGTATACTTAAAAATTTTTTGGAACAAAATCTTTAAAATAATTTACAATTCCTAAGAACTGTAAAATCTGTTTCTGTGAAGCTTTCCTCTAGAAATTTGAGTAACTCCTGGGCAATATGGGATCCTGATTGGTATTGTCCATCTTTAAGGTTCATACCAAGAAATTCAATTTCTTGTTGGTTGATCTTCATCTTTCTTTCTGAAAGCATTATTCCATACTTTAGAACAATATCCTTGAATTGTTTGATACGTTTTGTATGGGCTTCCAGATCTGGGCTGTATAGGAGAATATCATCAATATAGACTAGAGTGTTCTCAATGATAGGTTGGAAGATTCGTATCATGGCCCTCTGAAACAGTGATGTTTCTGTTTTGAGCCCAAAAGGCATGACCTTCCATTGAAAATGATGATTTGGTATAAAGAACACTATCTTGGGCATGTCTTCAAGATTTATACCCGTTGCCAAAATCCAGATTTAAGATCAAACTTCAAAAATATCCTTGCTTTGGTGAGACTTGAAAACAAGGCATTTTTGTTTTGAAGTGGAAACTTATCATCTTGTAGAAAATGATTGAGAGGCTGGTAGTTGATGACCAGTCTGAGCTTGCCTCTAGCTTGCTCTGATCGTTTGTTGACATAAAAGGCTTCACAGGCCCATTGTGAGTCTGAGTGTTCTATCAGTCCTTGTTGTAGGAGTTCATCGCATTCTTCTTTTGCAAGCTTTTGCTGGTCAGAATTCATTCCTGAGTGACTAGCCTTGGTGGGATTGATGTCTTCATTTTTCTTGAAGGGTAGCTTGATGAAAAATTCTGAGTTTTTCCAAAGAGGATGATTTTATTTGGAGAGAAATTCTGAGTGTGATTCTACACAACCTTTTTTCTTAAGCTCTTCAATAGTCTGGGCTATTTTAGGAGATTGTATGGAGTATAATTTGGAGATGTCCACAAAGGGTTTGAATTGCTTCTTGAACCTAAGTCCATCAGGTTCAAAGCCCACAACAATATCTTTTTTTCTGGTAGCTGTGAGCCTAAAACCGTAGTTGTTACTGAACATCCTGGGAAAAATTGGATGGTGTTTGGTTTGCTGATGAGATGGGTGGCAAATGTTTGGTCTATGGTGGAGTTAAAGTATCTGGTATGAGGTTTCCACCATTTTGGAGGAACAATTTTTGGATTCATGATTGTCTCGGCTGCCCCTGTATCAATAAAGGCTATGGCAGTGATAGGCCTTTCGTACTTCCCCAAATATATTGAGACTGAGATATGATGGAAAAGGATCATTGATGAAATGGTTGGGCTAATCTTGCTTTGGCTTTGCAACATATAGATCTCCCCTTCTGAAGACCATTATGTTTCTGAATGGAGATCTTCATCCTCAATACTTTGAATAGAAAATAAGGATTGGTCAGTTGGTTCATCATCAATAGAAAAGAGACTTTCGATATCATATTCTACGTTGATAATAATGCCAGTTTGCTGTTGGATTTGTTGAATCTTCTTGGATCCTTTCTTTAGCTTTGGGCAATTACACGCAAAATGGCCCTTTTGTCCACACACATAGCATTTTCATGTCTTAACTTCGGTGGTTTTTTTTCTCAAGTATCTCTATTTTCTTCTTCTTTATTTGGAAAAGAGAGGTGACCTAAAGGGTGTCTTTTTCGGTGATGTTTCTTCTTCTTGGTCTTACAATTACAGTCTCAATTCTTTTTGCATTTGATACTAAGACCAGGTTCTTTGCATGCCTTGTCAATCTCTTTGCTGCCAAACATGTAATCCTTGAATAGTTTTTTCCTGTCACAGATTTCTTCCAAGGCAATATATGTTTTCTGTTGGATTTCTCCAATGGTAAGATTAAAAATATTCTTTCTTTGCTGTTGGAGTTGTCTGTTGACAGCATTCTAGAGTAGTTCTGGGTTTGAGGCTAGTATGGCCTATTTCAGACTTTGATTTGCGCCCAATGTGTATAAAAGTTTGGTCATAATGCTAAAATGTTTGGCCAAATCTTTTTTTTTCATAGGAGCAGCATCTTCTTTTAAAGAATTCTCTTCTCTTGAGTACTTTTATATCATCAGGATTGCCAATGAAGACATTATGCATTATTCTGGTAATGAATGAGAAATCTTGTTGGATAAGAAATATTGTCTGATCAGCTTTTCCTAACGTGCTTCACCAGTTTCTAAGTAGCCCCATAAATCTGGAAATGAACTCTGTGAGGATTTCATGATTACTATCTCTTGTCATCTTTTGTGTTTCCATCCAAGCATGGAATTCTTGCAATCTTTGAGGCCATTTAGACGAGGGAATATTGTCTAATGTGAATGTGTATTTTTTATTCGCAGAATAGGCCTTGTTTTGATTTGCTATTGATGTTTCTGCCATAAATTCTTTTGATGAAGGTTCTTTATCATGGACTCCCGACTGATTGGTGGTTACCATAATAAATTCTTCTAAGGATGTTTCAGAGTTGTCAGAAGAGTCTTCTTTAGATGTTATTTCTTCCGTCATGTCATCAAGATATGGTTCTTTTGTTTCTTAGACTGCAGAGATTTTAGGGATTGAGTTTTCCCTATATTTTCTGAGAAATGAAGTCAAAGGATTTTGAGCATGCTGCTAGATCATTAGTGCCTTTGAAACTTTTGGATAAGAAGGTGTATCTTCTTCTTCTCGGGGATTAATTTGTCTTTTTCCTTTCTCAGCATTTTTTTCTCAGCTTCTGCCCTTTTAATTCGTTAATATAGCTTATATATGGTCGGCTTCTTTTCTTTCATAGGTCAAGGAAATAAAATACTTTGTGAGGATGGAGATTCTTTCTTTTGCAAGTAGAAGAATATTGATGGTTGAGCTTGTGCAAGTGGCTCTCGTATTGAAGGAAAAAGTTCTGATCCTTCTTTGGGTTGTAGAAGTTAACCATTTTGCTGTAGCATTCGTATTTGTTCCTCTAGCTTTTTGATTTCAAGCTCCTTTTGCTCAAGATGAAGGAAGAAATCTTGGCCAGGTGCAGCAGTTTCCCTTATGACTTCTTGAATCTTCTTATGAAGTAGAACTATCAACTCATTTACAATCCTGGTGTTTTTATCTACTTTAGATTCAACTTGGGAGACCTTTTCATCAATATGGGTAACCTTGGAGTCTATTCTTTTAAGAGTAGCATTCTGAGTTATTGTATTCTCAGTTTGCCAATTGAGAGTAGCTTCTGCAGCACTGATTGACTAGCTTGAGACACCTGTCTAGAGAGGGGTAGGAATTTTTGGAGCATGTTTAAATTCTTTTTCAATGAATTGCTCAAGGGGAGGAAATTCCTTGTCATATGTGAGATTTGAGGATTCAAACATGTAGATTGATGGTGTAGGTTGATTATTTGGGTGTGAGGTTTTCTCAACAGGAGGTTGTTTTTGGACCTATTTTTGGATCTTTTTGTAACAGGGCTGAACCATTTTTTGAGGAGGTATTTTAAGGGATGGAGGAGGTGTGGGTGGTCTTGACGATGGTAGAGGTGGCTCAGGCTTTTACTGTGGTTTAGATGATGAATAATCCACCAAGTAAATGATTTTACCATTGCCCTCCCCAAGTGGTCTTATGGATGGGTCACCCTCCATGTATCTCCTGTAAAATTTTGTTTGGGTGGACTTTTTCTTCTTTTTACTAGCCTTATGAGGATTGCAGATTTGTTTTTATCTGTACTGTCAAACCAAGCACCAAAGCGATCTTCAACACAAAATTCACATTGGCATTCTAGATCCCATGGGCAGTAGTGGGATCTTTGAATACGTAGAGAGGTTTTCCGTCAGCTTGGAAACTTTCAATAAGGGTTCTTTCTAGGACAAGTTGGTATAGCTCACAACAACATTCTGGGTTTTGTGGGTTATGTCCAGAACTTGGATCTCCTGTTGGCGTCATCATCAACTGGTTGGAAAAATTAATGGAGTTTGTTGACTGTGAAGATGACTATGATCAAACTTAATTTTAGAAGTTCCATCGTTTTTTGAAATAATCTGGCTCTTGGTTGACTGGACTAATTCTCTTGCTTCATGGATATGTTCACAGTTTGTAATCCATGTAATATCCCAAATTTTGGCTAGTGACTAAATTGTAAATTTTGAAAGTTTAGGGGGGTTAAAGTATAAACATTGGGAAAGTTTGGGGACTAAAGTGTAAATTTCCCAACAAGTAATTTTATTCAGTATAAGAGTGAATCGGGTCGAAATAGGTACCTTGATATCGGTTTTAAGAATTAAGATGCAGAAAAAGGTACCGAATTTGGATCGAATGAAATTGTTAAGTGTGTTCAGGCCAAAGAAATACAAGGATGGGTGATCTTCGGGAAGGTCCCATAAAAGTGCTTTTGATCGATATTTGGGACTCAGTAAGAGTAAAGAATATTCGAATGAATTATCGATAAAGGATTTTTAAGGTAAATTTTATTCTATGAAGATTTTCGATAATTATCGGGATAATAGACTAAGTTAAGAAATTTCAGTCTAAGTCCTTAAGAAATGAAGTTTTTATGAGATGATAATGTTTATTTCCTGAATATGGAAATATAGAATTTTTTGAATAAATCCAATAGTCCGGAAAATGTAAAATCGTAGTAGAAGTATTTTATGAATATTGGGAAATCATATCGAACTGAAATTTCAGAGACTGATCCAAAAGCCATAGGAAAGTCATAAAATACTATTTTATGAATATTTTATTATTTTTGGTTGGATTCCAACTAGACTTAGTTGAATTTTTACAAGAATGGCAAACTAGTAAATAAAAACAAGTTAGAGGGCAAATTGGTCATTTTGCCCCAATGACATTTTTGAAATATTTAAAAAGTTACAAGGACAATTTTGGAAGAAGGAAATGGAAGATTAAATTGTGGCCCATTATTAATGATAAGATCAATCTCAGCCGTTGGATTAAAAGGGTATTTTAGTAATTTCACTATCTAAATGAATTTAAAATTCATTTATACAAGACAAGTGGCCAAATTGGATGAAAAAAAAGGATGAAGACCATTATTCATCCTCAAATTTCTAAATATGAGGGGGAGAAAGAAAGAAAAATGGAGAAAAAAATTTCAAGTTCGATTCAAGCCCCGAAACTCGATTTTCAAGTAATCTCATCAACTACAAAGTTGTTCTACTCTTCAATATCTATCTTTGTTGTAAATAATTCATGGAAAACATGACTGATTGATGAGAATTTGCATGAGAAGAAATTAAGGTTTATGGAAAAAGTTTGGGGCTTTTGGAATTTTATGATTTCATGATGAAATTCAAGTTGAAATGAAACTTTTGTGATGTTAAAAATCATATTTTGAGTTGGGATTTAAACCCTACATATTTTAGTTTGTATGAAGATGATTAGGGTTTATGGATTCAAGTTTAATTTAGGGTTTGTGATGTTGAATTAATGATTTAGTAAGCTTGAATTGTTGTTTGGAAGCAAGACCCTAAATTAAAGGTATATGGACCATTTCAAAAATTCTGAAAGTTAGAGGACTAATCTGATTTTTATGATCTGAAGTGTATTTATGCTATTAATGACGATGATGGAGATGTGACATTGATGTTAGAATGCTAAACCGATGTAGAATCGAGTTAGTGACCATTTTGACAATTTGTCAAAATTAAGTGACCATTTAGGCAAGGAAGTTTTGAATAAGGGCTGAATCTGATTTTAGGTGAAATAATAAGAATTCAAGTAGTAATGTTGATTTGAGGACTAATTTGCAAAGTTAAGAAGCTTGAATCCTTATCTTTGCATTTTTAGTGACTATTTCAGAAAGAACAAAAAATTAGAGGGAATTATTTTTGAATAATTATTTGATGAAGAAAGTAATACATTAGTGGTTTGAATCAAGTAAGGGGACCAGATTGACAAATGGCAAAGTAAGGAGAAATTAGTATAAAGTTTGAAGTTATTTATGGAAGTTGTGCAGAAAATCTGGATTTGGTAGTAAGTTTGAAAACTTACCATAAATTCTACAAAAATGGTTAGATGGTGAGTTTTATATCGATGTAAAGATTTATTCATCTAGTATTGTTTCCAACAAACGGAAACTGATTTCGAGTTCCGAGTTAAAAGATATTAATTTTTAATCGAATGAAGGTCAGAAAATTACATAACAATTTCTGTCAAGACAGCCCTGCAAATGAGAGTTTGATGAATTTTCATAATTTTTGTAGATTTTATTAAATTATGTGGCTTATACCATTAGAACCATTATCGAATCTAGTTTCTAAGATAGAAAGGAGATTAAGATTCAGTGTGTATTATGCCCCGTAGAAGTAAATCTTTGATGGTAGTGCAAGTTGACAGAAAATGGAAATTGAGACAATTTATGTCTAATGTTGGTTAGCAAGCTTGGAGGAATTATTTGAAGATCAAAATGGTCATTAGGGACCAAAAATGAGTTCGTGAACAGTATACGGAAGGAAAGAAATTTATGGAATTTTTTTATGTTGAATGATTAAATATATTAATTGAAATATTGTTAGAAGTGAATCTAACAAATGTTTATTTATATTCATGTGATAAATGAAGTTGGATTTGAATCAAAAGAAGGTTCGAGGTACTATAATGGAAAGAAAAAAATTTAGTTGTTTTGGAACCATCAAAAACCGAAAATAGGGTATTTTTCATATCCAAAAACGAAAGCTTCAAAAATATTATTTTAGATTCAAAACAAACGAAACACATCAAAGATTCAACGATCGAGTAAAAAATAAGAAAAGGAAAAAGGAATCTTACAGAGTTGAAAATGCGAGAAACGGAGGATTTGGAGTCACCGTCACGGTGGTCGGAGCGGCGGCGACGCGGCGCTGACTGTGGCCTGAGCAGCCGTGGCGCGGCGCTGATGGTGGACGACTTTTGGGTTACCCAGAACTTGAGAGAATAAGCTATCTTATTCATTTTATTTGAAATAAAATGAATCTGCTTAGGTTAGTTTTTTAGGTTTTAAATCAAAAAAATGGTAAAATTACTCGCTAAATCCCTCCGCCCCTAGCCAGTTTTGGTTTATGCCCTTCCGTATGGTCTAATCACATATTGAGTCCATATATGTTTCAATTGTTTTTCATATTGGTCACTAAATTTGATTTTAAATCCAATTTTAATGGGCAAATTACCAGGTAAGTTCCTCCGCCCAAAAATGTTTTCAAAAGGGGTCTTCCGTATGGGTAAATTTGCTCCTCAGTCCCTCGTAGTTTTAAAATTTTTTATTTCATCCTCTTTTGTTTTTAATTTTCTATTTTTTTATTTTAGTCATTTTCTGTTTTTTATTTATATTTATATTATGTTTAGACATTATTATACATATTATTATTATTATTATTATTATTATTATTATTATTATCATCTTATAGCATATTATTACTATTATGTATGTATTATAATATAAACTTTAATATGTCTATTATTTTATATCTTATAGTATATTATTATTATGTATATATTATAATATATTTACGAATGTAATATTATGGATATGTATAATATGCAGTATGTATATATAATTTTAGTATACTATGTTAATATGTATTATTAATATGTTGTTATAATATAAACGTACATATGCATATTATTATCCAATGGTATATTATCATATATAAATTAATATATATATATATTAATATGTTTATTATTATTTTTTATCAATGTATAATATATATTTATCATATTATGTATATTACACTATACTTAGTATATTTTAAATGTATGTACATCATTATTTTTCTTATTACTATCATTTTTTACTATATAATATATACATATATTATATTATATGTATATTACATTATTATACCTATATATATGTGTATTTTATTTCAGATATATAAATATACATATTCTTTTCTTAGACTCGGTTAATTTAAGAGAATATTTTCCGCTCTATTTCGAATACCGGTTAGGAAGTGACATCCTGACTCATTCAGGTGTCATCCTCCTCGGTTTCGTTAACAAGGAAATGTTCTCCTTAGACCGCCTTTTTGGGATTAAATTTTAAATTAAAATTTTTATTTTTATTTTCTTGCAAAGACAACACTCAATCAACGCGATACCAATTTTAGGCACTGCGGGGGTGCTAATTCTTCCCTATGCGTAACCGAATCCCGAACCCAAAACGTTTTGAATCTCTGTTTTTTTACGATGGCCGGCCTACCAAAGTGGCTGGTGGCGACTCCATCAATTTTTTCATATTTCCCATCCATTTTCCACCTTTCATTTTTCATTTTTTTAAACATTTACGGTGTTCTGCTAAGAGTGTCATCCTGGTCTCCGGGTGACGTGTCCTTTGACACTATAAACACACACACTTTTTTAACATTATTTTCGAGGGAGGGAAAAAAACCTGTTACAACTTGGTTACTCCGTTTGGGATTTTTTAAGAGAGTCAGGCCAATGTTGATTTTGTGTTGTCTTGCAAGAAATTTGAAAATTCGATTTGGTTTAATTTTTAATCCCTCGACATTCATGCATGAGCTTTCTACTCGGGCTCCTCACCTTGTTAAGTGGAAGTGATTACTTCGCTTCGTGGGGTCTTCACCTCCGTATAGTGTCGTAAATCACTTTTGAAATTTAGTCCTTATATTTCGTGGGGTTTTTACCCCCCGTATGGTATAAAGGTCGTATTCCCCCGAATCGATGTCCTCGCGACAGTTCGGGTACCCTTTCCTTTAGATCCGAACCACATATAGTGAGCTATAGGAGCCAACCTTTTTAAGCTATGCGAAACTCTGCCCGTTTAGCGGTCACCCCTTTTAGGCTTTGGTGCCTTTATTTTTTATTTTATTTTTTTATGTACATCTTTTTTATTTGTTTTAATTTTTATTTTGTTCATTTGATTATTTTTATCCAGACTGACCTTATTTCCTGATTTTGATCGCATCATATTTTTGCATTAATTGCATGACAATCATCATTTTAATTTTTACATTTCGCCAGCATGAAATATTGATTCACGACTGGCTCCCAATTTGAAAATATTTGCTATCAGGAGAAAATCTAGTACTATAGCTATCAATGCAACATTCAAATTTGTGAATAAATCCCGTAAATTCAGAAGTTGAGCCGCGGGAACCATTTTTGAATTAGTACCTCCGTATCTAGGACATGCACTTTGCATCTACTTGTAACATTCACAATTTTAAAACCGGTTCCCAGGATCCCTCGTGGCAAGCACTACCAAATAAAGCAAAATCTAGCATCATGTTGAACCTACGCAGAGGCCTAGTCCAAAGGCATTTTTGAGAATAACCTTCGCGTTCATACAGATGCCATGCTTCTATAAGGCCCCACGTCCAAGGGCAATTCTAGATGAGTTCTAGACGACTACATTGGTTATTGTCTATAGCATTTTTCCAGAGCTAAAAATAATAAACCGACATGAACCAACACAACAAAATCGTAGACCCAACTAGGGGGCAACATAACACGTTCATCCTTCAAGAAAAGGAGAAAATATACTCCAAGCTTAGAATTCGCTTCATTCCATACGAAGTTCAATGAAAATAATTTTGGGGCATGCACCAGGAAAGATTGAAGAAGATGATCAAAGCTAAGGAAGATTGGGGGCATTTCCATAAAACAAGTTCAAAAACTCAATCTGACCAACAGAGAGTTAGAGGCATCCCTTTGAGGGGCAACAAAAAAATTATTCACACATTTATTAGGACCATTTAATAATAAATGCATGTATCAAACATTCATACGAGCTATCATGCATTTGGAATAAACATGCACATTAGGCATAAAAGTTAGGGGCATTCATGCTGCATTTATTTTTTGCTTGGACATACAAACAGGTTCGGAGAAGAGACCGAATGACCTCGACCATGGGGGCAATGACGTAAAGACAAATCCCTAGCCTGTAGAAGGCTGAATATGCAGAAAAGCTCAAACATCCAGATAACAACAACATAATTTTGCACAATTACTAATTAATGTTTTCCTTCATTTTTAGATCATGATTCTCGCCATAGAGTGGCAGAGCCGATTTTTTGCAATTTTTGCTTCCGATAGTGGTGGTAGACCAAGGTGGTCCAGATTCAGCCTCCTTGTTGGTAGGATGTAACAGATCCATCATTTTACATATCGTGTATTGATGTCGTTGGTGCAGTTAAGACCAAACTTCTTCCCCTGATATTATCTCTTTCTTACAGTTATAACTCAAAAAAATCAAGAAATATAAAAAAAAAAAAAAATCAAAAATAAAAAAAATCAAAAAAAACCAAAAACCAAAAAAAATCAAAAAATCATCATAAAGAAAAAATCAATCAAAATGTAAAAGCTTCATCCTCTTATCCGCTCCGTTGACGGAGTGGTTAAGTCCAAGTCATTGTTATTCAATCTGGTTCCTCTGTTGATGGTGTAGCCAGATCTAAGTTGCTCCCATTCGATCTTGTTCATCCATTGCTGGCGTGACAAGAATACAAGTTGATGTTACCCAATCCTGTCCCTCCGTTGATGGTGTGGCTAGGTTCAAGATTTATTCTTACTCCATCGTTGAGGGCATAGTAAGGTCCAAGTTGTTGTTCATTCCTGCTCCTCCGTTGATAGTGTAGAAGGTTTGAGTTGATGTTATCCAGATTTTGCTTCTCCATTGATGGTGTGGTAGAGTCTAATTTATTCAATCCTGTCATTCCGTTGATGGTGTGGCTGGGTTTAAGTTTCCATTCGTTCTTACTCTACCGTTGAGGGCGTAGTAACGTTCAAGTTGATGTTTATTCCTGCTCCTCCGTTGATGGTGTAGTAAGGTTTGAGTTGTTGTTATCTAAATTTTACTTCTCCGTTGATAGCGTGGTAGAATCCAAATCATTCGGTCCTATCCCTCCGTTGATGGTGTGGTTGGGCTCAAGTTATTGATCATTCTTACTCAGTCTTTGAGGGTGTAGTAAGGTCTAAATTGCGGTTCATCCCTACTTCTCCGCTGATGGTGTAGTAAGGTTTGAGTTGCTATTATCCAGATTCTGCTTCTCCGTTGATGGTGTGGTAGAGTCTAAGTTATTCAATCCTGACATTTTGTTAATGGTGTGACTGGGTTTAAATTACCGTTCGTTCTTACTTCGTCTTTGATGGCGTAGTAAGGTATAAATTGCGGTTCATCCCTGCTTCTCCGTTGATGGTGTAGTAAGGTTTGATTTGCTATTATCCAGATTTTGCTTCTCTATTGATGGCGTGATAGAATCCAAATTATATGGTCCTGTCCCTCCATTGATGGTGTGGCTAGGCTTAAGTTATTGATTGTTCTTACTCCGTCTTTGAGGGCGTAGTAGGGTCCAAGTTGCGGTTCATCCCTGTTTCTCCGTTGATGGTGTAGTAAGGTTTGAGTTGCTGTTATCCAGATTCTGCTTCTCCATTGATGGTGTGGTAGAGTCTAAGTTATTCAATCCTGTCATTTCATTGATGTGTGACGGGTTTAAGTTACCGTTCATTCTTACTCCGCCAATGAGGGCGTAGTAAGGTTCAAGTTGCTGATCATTCCTACTCCTCCTTTGATGGTGTAGTAAGGTTTGAGTTGCTGTTATCCATATTCTGCTTCTTTATTGATGGTGCGGTAGAATCCAAGTTACCGATATCAGATCCTATCCCTCTGTTGATGGTGTGGCTGGGCTCAAGTTATTGATCGTTCTTACTTTGTCTTTGAGGGCATAGTAAGGTTCAAGTTGTTGTTCATTCCTACTCCTCGTTGATGGTGTAGTGAGGTTTGAGCTACTGTTATCCAGATTCTACTTCTCAGTTGATGGCGTGGTAGAATCGAAGTCCAAGTTAATCGATCTTGTCCCTCCGTTGATGGTGTGGCTAGGTTCAAGACTCGTTCTTGCTCCCCCGTTAAGGGCGTAGTAAGGTCCAAGTTACGGTTCACTCATGCTTCTCTGTTGACGGGGTAGTAAGGTTTGAGTTGTTATCCAAATTCTGCTTCTCTGTTGATGATGTGGTAGAATCCAAGTTATCTGATCCTGTCACTCCGTTGATGGTGTGGCTAGGTATAAGATTCGTTCTTACTTCACCATTGAGGGCGTAGTAATGTCCAAGTTGCTGTCCATTCCTGCTCCTCCATTGATGGTGTAGTAAGGTTTGAGTTGCTGTTATTCGATTCTACTTCTCCGTTGATGGTGTGGTAGAATCCAAGTTGTTGATATTTGATCCTGTCCCTCCGTTGATGGTATGGTTGGGCTCAAGGTGCTGTTTATTCTTACTTCGTCGTTGAGGGCGTAATAAGACCTAAGTTGTTGTCATCTAATTCTATCCTTCCGTTGATGGGATGATTGAACCAAAATTCGATCTTGTTTCTTCGTCATTGATGCAGCTAGATCAAAGTTTTTGACAAGTCCAGCAGAAATGTTGGCACAATGTTCTTAAACACGGTAAAGTTTAAGATAATGGATAATTCAAATGTCCATCGAAAATCCATTTTCGCGAATGGTCGAAGGAAAATAAATCCTTTGAAAAATCTAATGTCACGATTGGTACAAACTGATTATACCCAAGGGAATGGTACAACTAGCCCGGAGCAAACGGCTAACGGTAAAGGCAACTCAAAACTGTTGATCCCTGTGCATTTGGGAAAAATACAAAAGAAGTCTATGAGCCAAGCTCTGTATCAAAATTTACCGTCTTCCAGTTCGGCCTCCTTGGTGTTGTAGCTTGGCCAAACCTTCATCTTTCGATCATGTGTCTTCATCAGTGTTGCAGCTGGATCAAGTTTTGTAGACCTTGCCTCTTCGTCAGTGTTGCAGCTAGGTCAATTTTTCTCCAAGCATTGTGCCGTCATCAGAGTCATAGCAAGCTGAGCTCATTTTGTCTCCTCTAATGGATTAGCTCAAATTTTTTGTCTTCCCCAACGGGTCTTTTGTTTTGAAGAGGGACAAGAAGATCAAGAGAAGCCCAAGGAAGAAGCGGTGGCTAGAGAAAGAAACCATGATCAACCGGACAAAATGGTTACTCTTTTGTCTTTGCTCTATTCCTGTTGCACTGCAATGAGAAAAAAGGGGCAGCTATCATAACCTATTTTGTCTGGGCCCTAGCCCACTTTAAAATATCCAACAGTCCCAACCCAATTATTAACCCAATACCCAATCCAAATAACCCATACTAGATACCCAATTAAAACCTAAATACCCTAATTACCAAACTAACCTTTAACTCTAAAAAACCCTAATATCCCTAATCCCACTTGCAACAGCCGCCACCCCTGCCACCCTCACTCCACACGCGGTGGCCACCGTCCAAAACCTACAAAAAATTGTCAATTTGTTAGTTTTTTTATTTATACATGCATGTATCAAATCGAGTATAAATACCCGCAAAAATCATGTTAAAGGGAGGTTTTTTCGGGATATAAAAAAGAAGGATTCAATTGAAAAAAAAATAAAAAATAAGAAAGCTTTTTTAAAAAAGAAAAAATTTCAATTGTTTTCGAACCATCAAAAATCGAAAATAGGGTATTTTTCAGTTCAAAAACGAAAGCTTCAAAAATATTATTTTAGATTTGAAACAAATGAAACACATCAAAGATTCAACGATCGAGTAAAATAATAGGAAAGGGGGGAAGGAATCTTACTGATTCAGAAATGCAAAAAAATGGAGGATTTGGATTCGCCATCATAGTGGTCGGATCGGCCGCAACACGGCGCTGACGATGGCCGGCTTTTGGGTTACCCAGAACTTGAGAGAATAAGCTCTCTGATTCATTTTATGAATCTGCTTAGGTTAGTTTTTTAGGTTTTAAATTAAAAAAATGGTAAAATCACACGCTAAGTCCCCCCGCCCCTAGTCAGTTTTGGTTTCTTCCCTTCTGTATGGTCTAATCACATATTCAATCCCTATATGTTTCAATTTTTTCATATTGGTCACTAAATTTGATTTTAAATCCGATTTTATTGGGCAAATTATCAGGTAAGTCCCTCCCCCAAAAATGTTTTCAAAAGCGCATGGGTAAATTTGCTCCTCAGTCCCTAGTAGTTTTGAAAGTTTTTTCGTCCTCTTTTGTTTTTTAAGTTTCTAATTTTTTTATTTTAGTCATTTTCTATTTTTTATTTATATTATGTTTAGATATTATTATACATATTATTATACATATTATTATTATTATTATTATTATTATCATCTTATAGCATATTATTACTATTATGTATGTATTATAATATAAACTTTAATGTGTCAATTATTTTATATCTTATAGTATATTATTATTATGTATATATTATAATATATTTACGAATGTAATATTATGGATATGTATAATATGTGGTATGTATATATAATTTTAGTATACTATGTTAATATGTATTATTAATATGTTGTTATAATATAAACGTACATATGTATATTATTATCCTATGGTATATTAACATATATAAATTTATATATTTTTTAATATGTTGATTATTATTTTTATCAATGTATAATATATATTTATCATATTATGTATATTACACTATACTTAGTATATTTTAAATGTATGTACATTATTATTTTTCTTATTACTATCATTTTTTACTATATAATATATACATATATTATATTATATGTGTATTACATTATTATACCTATATATATATTTTCTGTTTATTTTATTTCATATATATAAATAAAGATATTCTTTTCTTAAACTCAGTTCATTTAAGGGAATATTTTCCGGTCTATTTCGAATACCGAATAGAAAGTGACATCCTGACTCATTCAGGTGTCATCCTCCTCTGTTTCGTAAATAAGGAAATGTTCTCCTTAGACTGCTTTTTTGGGATTAAATTTTAAATTTTAAATTAAAATTAAAATTTTTATTTTCTTGCAAAGACAACACTCAATCAACACGGTACCAATTTTGGGCATTGTAGGGGTGATAATCCTTCCCCACGTGTAACCGAATCCTAAACCCAAAACGTTTTGTATCTCTGGTTATTTTTACGGTGTTCTGCCTACCAAAATGGCCGGTGGCGACTTCATCCATTTTTTCATATTTTTCATCGATTTTCCATCTTCCATTTTTCATTTTTTTAAAACGTTTATGGTGTTCTGCTAGGAGTGTCATCCTGGTCTCCGGGTGACGTCCCCTTTGACTCCGTAAACACACACACTTTTTTAACATTATTTTCGAGGGAGGGAAAAAACCCATGTAAAAGGTTTAATTTTATTAATTTTAAATGCCTAAAAAATAATAAATCATAAAATTTTGGGAGGTACAAGGGCTTAATTACAATGGTTTCAAAACTCTTAGGACCTAAAATGTAATTAACCCATGAAATTGGGGGGCAATTGCCCCTCCCCTATAAGGTGGCTCCGCCTTTGTGATTCACTAATGTATTTTTATGACTAGCATGAATTGTATGCTTTCCTCCCCTTTGTTATGAATGATTGTACTCGATCCCAACGACATGGGAGGAAGCAAATGTTTGCATAAATTGACTACATCATGAAGATGTTATACATGTTCGTCTTTGTAAGTTGTAACATAAGGCATTGTTTTCTGGTTTTTTAACAAACCTTAAACTATATATGTTTGAACCATAGTGGCAGATCCACCATATCATTTGGGTGGACAAGTTTTTACATCGTTGTTTTCTAATTTACTAATATTAGCATTGATAACTTATTTACACCCTTGTAAATAAACATTATTAACTTATTTACACCTACTCGCTTACTTTTGCAAAAATTAAACGAACATGTTTGCAAACACTAAACGAATATGTTCGCGAAACCTAAAGGAACTGAGTCTGAACACATCAAATAATAAATGAATTGATTCGAACATAATGGTACTATATGTGTGCCCACCCTCAAAAATATTTCTAGATCTGCCACTGCAAACAAATAACCCATCTAAAAGCAATAGAGGAGCTAATAGATTGGATAAATTATACAAATAGTTCATCGATTATAAGGTGTTTTTTGTTGAGTCTCTCGACAATAGAAAATAAAGATGATAAGTCGATTTAAAAGATAACAAGTACAAAGTTTTTGTGAAGTGGCAGTTATTTAAAATTGATAGTGTAAAATACACTAGTAGTTACCAAACTATTACTTCTTTCCTATTTTGATCATCGAACTAATTTTTTGACAAAACCATTACTAACGTTATATATTTTTCCTATTTTGGTCACTGATCGTTAAGTTATAACGAAGATGATGACATTTAATGGTAAAATAACAATTTTAGTCCCAAAATATATACATTTCATCAACTTGGTAAAACCATCATACGCCTCTTTAAAACAACCGAAATCATCATCAAACCCCATCCAAAACCTATTGATTCTAACATATTAACAACATCAATTAACATCCAACTTAATTACGTCCTTATACCTCTAACACCTCTATAGCACCAAGATCACACCAAAATCTAACTATATACAACCTAGAAAATTAGCAATTCACATAGTTTAGAGATTTCTTTAATTTGCCACTTCTTTCAAAATTAAAACACATCTTATTAGGGATCTAAATCAATTAGATCTAACACAAAACAAATTCAAAATAGTTTTTTTATCTAATTTTCCAAATAAAACTCAATTAAATCACCAAATCCATGTTTAAATCATAATTCCATAACATAAATCAATTACAAAGGATCAAGAACTTGGGAATTTTATTAAATAACTTTTAATTAGAGGAGAGAAGCAAAAATCACCTCTAATTGCTGATTTCTCCCTTAATTGGCAAAGATTGGTTGAAATCCAAGTAGATTTTGTTGCATGAATCAAATGAATCAAGTAGAAAATCAGAAGGAAATCCAAAGAGATTGATTCCTAGAAATTTTGGAAAGATTTTGATAGTTTGGCAGCTGAGAAAGTTGAGAGAAAAGTAATATCAAAGTTAGTTACGTAAGAAAGTGATTCGTGGAAATAATAACCTTTTATTAAATCTATTTTCTTTTAATATCAAAAACCAATTAAACAAACTTTAAAAATAGCCTAAATTAAGGGAAAATCCGATGAAAATGTTTGGTCAAATAGCTCCTTAAATATTCTAAGTTTTGACCCTTTTACAATTTAGTCACCAAAAACAGTTGAAAACTTTACGTTTTAGTCACCAGACCAAAATGTCCCAAAACTAGATTTAATTACTTCAAATTGGATTTACCAAAATACTTAAAATATTAATTAAGTATTTTCTAGCATTTTTCCATATTTTATTTTAGCCAAAAACAATTTATTAGAATTTAATTCCTGAAACTAACTTGAATTGCCTATCCCGGTTCTCTTGAACCGTCTAATCGATCCGATTAAATTCTAAGCCCAATTTCAGGGTGTTAAAAAAATGGCACCGTATGAAGCCTTGTATGGTAGAAAGTGTCGTACGCCCTTATGTTAGGTTGAAGTTGAGGAAAAGTATGTTTTCATGTCTGATGTGTTGAAAGACACGAATGAAAGGGTGAAGCTTATTTGTGTTTGTTTAAAAGTAGCCTCGGATAGGCAAAAATCCTACGCGGATCTAAAGCATAGGGAAAGTGGTTGGTGAAAAGGTTTTCTTGAAGGTTTCACCTTGGAAGAAGGTGTTGCACTTTGGGCGTTAAGGAAAGTTAAGCCCGAGGTTTATTGGACCGTATGAGGTGCTAAAACTCATAGGTTCTATGGCTTATCTGTTGAGTTTGCCTCCTTAGTTGGAGAAGATTCATGATGTGATTCATGTATCCATGTTACAGAGCTATCATTCGGATCCGTCGCATTTGATGCTAGTGGAGACCATATTTGTCTTATGATGAAGAGTCGATGGAGATCCTTGATTCCAGTTGTAAAGTTCTTCGTGGCAAGACAATTGAGCTTGTTAAGGTGTTGTGGCGACATCGCGGTGTTGAGAAGGCCACATGGAAGAGTAAGTTGGACATGATAGAGTAGTTTTCGCATATGTTTCTATTAGGTAAATTTTGAGGATGAAATTTCTTAATAGGGGGAGTTTTAGCACCTCGGTTTTGGGCCTAGGAGTTTTCTAGGTTGATTAGACGGTCTGGTGGATCAGATTAGAAGATTCGAGTCAGTTTTGGGATTAATTTAGAATTAATATTTTTTAGAGAGAAAAAAATATGGAAAAATATGTTAAAAATATTATTTAATATGTAGATGATTTTGGTAAAATCAATTTTACAAAAAGAAGTTTCAAAAAGTGACATTTTCGGTCAGTGACAAAAATGTAAAGTTTAAAAACTATTTTTAGGACTGTTTTGTAAAAGGGTCAAAACTTAGAATCTTTATGGAGCTATTTGGCCAAAGTCTAATATCAAACTCTTCTATTTTAATTGTATATTTTAAAAGTTTTTAAAATAAATAAATAGGCTTGAAGAATTGATTTCATAATTAGTTTTTAAAAGAAAACTTTAAGTACTAACTTTTCTCCAAAAGATTTTCTCCCAAATTCTCTTTAGCCAAACACTATTTTTTACTTCAATTTTCTCAGGTAATTACTTGATTTCAACATTCTTTTATTTCCAAATGAATCCTTAATGATTCCCTAACAAAACATATTTGATTTGATCTTATTTTCACAAGAAAACTCATCCATTTAAGGGGAAAGCCAAGGTTAGAGGCGTGCTTTGTTCTTATCCTCTAATATAAGGTTCTTTAATGAAATTCCCAAGTTATTGATCCTTTACATATTTTTTCTAATGAGTTTTAATGATTTAATTATGGGAAAATGGTTAAATCAATGTTTAATTGAATTATTTGATTGGTCTTCATTATGGTTTAAATTGAGGGTAGCAAATGAGACTTTTCTGTTAATCCATGATACATGTTTCATATGGTTTATTATACATGCTTTGGAAATGTAAGTGCATGGTTGCAAGGCGTGATAATGTTGATTTTTGAAAGTTGTTTTTAAGGTGATCTTCGAAATGGTTTTAAATGCATTGATGGTGGTTTGTTTTAGAGCACTTCTCACTAAGCCTAGTGTGCTTATGCTCTCTTTTTTCATCAATGCAGAGAATTAAAGGTTGGATGCAGCAAGCAAGCGAAGGAAATTCCAAAGACTTGTGTTTAAGAAAGTATGGTTTCGATTTAGACTTGTAGTAATAAAGGCAATATGGTCAATTGTTGTTTGGAAGGGTTGATTGCTAAACTCCCTGTTCTTGCAAGTTTTAAATGTTGTTTTGGAATTGTATGTGGCTTTATATGTTTGATATTGCTTTGGATTTATGCTTTGGATATTGAGTAGGAAGCATGCCTATAGATGTTGTGGATGTTTGAGTTTGATTGGTTTGAGCTACTTTGAAATGCTTGTATGATTGATTAAAGTATGTCTTTGTTGATGTACGATGTTTAGGTAAGTGTTGGATGTGTTTAGAGTGAGCTAAAGTGTCATATGTTGGATCTAGAGGTCATTACAGGCCTTTGGTACTAGTACGAGTACCCAGGGATTGGTACGCGGGGTCTAAAACGGCTCTCTTTTAAGGGTAAAATGCACAGGGGTGCCGGTACGGTTAGTCGAGTATCGTACACACCTTTGGATTTAAACATCAGAATCGATACAGGGTTTGATTACCAGTACGACCCCTTCATTTTATAATGTTGTACCGATATGCGGGGTACTGTATTGGTACACATTATGGTCACTGGAGTTTGAGGTTTTGAAGGAAAAATGGGGGATCAGTACGAGAACTATGCTATATCGGTACGAGTTGCTTTATGCACCGTATCGATACAATGGCTAGTGTATCGATACGCATAACAGTTAAGTCTGTTGAGCCGTATCAATACAGGCTTGCCCGTATCAGTACTCATTGTTGTTTCTTTGTACTTTTGCCTGTTAAAGTTTGGAAATATGTAATCTAATTCCCGAATATTATGTATGTAATTATATGAGTTTAGTTGATTGTTTTGATATGGAATTTAACATATGAGCTTGAAATTGGACTAACGAAGGACGGGTAACTTGATTTAATTTAAGTCACTGTATTTGTGAAAATTACATTTTGGTCCCCAATGTGCATGTTCGAGCAATTAAAACCTATATTGCAATCTGATTGCAATGTAACATTCCACTGATGCATGTTTACCTTAGGAATTAAATGGATGCATTTAGATAAGAAAAAAAGGAAAAAATGGACCCGATTTAGGTTATTAGCTCGGGTTTGCTTCGGAAAACCTAATGTGATCCTTTTAGCTCGGTTTTGGCTAGACCAAGTTAATGGGGTTACATGGATAGTGATTGGACATGTATGAATAGGTAAGTGCCCTTTTGAAACAACATGGAGTTTGAAAAATTAAAGCTTTGTGTCTCCCCATTTGCCATCCAAATCTGTCGCACACTTTTGGTGTTGTGCTTACAACTTTTCATGAAATAACATCTTTTTTTAAAGGACATAAGCTAGAAAGCCACATTCCTTAGTTTATAGGTAACTTTTCATGAAGAGGTTTGACGAATAGTTATGTCTCTTGGCAGCACCTCTACAAGAAAAGACAAGTCATCTGATAAGCTTCTTCTGGATGAATAATTATATTATCTGGTGATGTCCTTTGACAAAGAGACACGACTCTTGGTGAAGATTCACAACCTTTGATGAAAAGGCATGATTTCAAAAGGCTCCTTCTAATGAAATGATATAATTCTTGGATGTACCTTTTGATGAAGAGTTATGACTCTTGGGAGGCACCTCTTGGTGAATGGTCACGACCTTTGGTGATAAGCTGCACGCCAACTACTTGAGCTATCTCTAGCTGATTGAGCTGCATCCCAGCTGCTTGAGTTGCATCTCAGCTGCTTGAGCTATGTTGAGCTGACTGAGCTATGTTTAAGCTTGATTGAGTTGCTTTCCTTCAATCCCCTAGCTGTGCGAGCTTTAATAATACCTTTAAATAAAGCAAACAACAAATTAATACTTACAATATAAAGTAAAGATGTCATATATGATAAACTAAGCTTAAATAAAGATGTGGACTATAGGTTTATGCATCACTATCATATAATATGCAAATGAATAATGAATGGAAACATATTATAATAACCTAAGATATGATGTGAAACGCTAAATGCATTCATGACATGCATATGAATGATATAAATAAAATGATTTTTCAAACATATAATAAATGAATGCATGTCTATAATAGAATAAAATGCATATATAAGATACTATAAGATTAAGTTAGGAAGAACTCCCTTAATATCAATCATGGAAATCGTCAATAGTGCAAGCTCGTCATGGAGGAATATGGTTCTGGTTAGGTCACATCAATTCCCTATGTAACATCCAGATTCTTGTTGTTGGGGGCATTCATTCGATTGGTGTTCCCCATCACAATGCTCACATGTATATTGAATCACCTTAGCCTCTCGTGTGTTGGTTGTTGGTTGCATGTTCTTGAGTAGGTTTGCGATGGTGGAGAGTTGAGCCGCCACACTATAAGAATCATCCAATTAGAGTGTTCTAGAAGATGTAGGACTGAGATTCAATCTCCCCGTAAGAAACTGGTAGCCTTTATTGGATACTTGATTAAGTATTTCAAAAGCCTTTTTAGGATCTTTGTCGAGCAAAATACCATTGGCTGAAGAGTCAATCATCATTCTTGTTAGAGCATTAACGCAGTATATAACATTACCACTTGTAGCCAATCATGAAATCCATGAATCGAGCACTTGAACAATATGTCTTTATATCTATCCCAGTATTCATACATGGATTCATCATCTCATTGTTTGAATGTTATAATCTCACTCTGCTTCTGGTTTTGCACATTCGGTGGATCATATCGTGCAAAAAGAGTTTGCAGAATTCATCCTACGATGTTATAGATCCTAATGATATAGTTTTCAACCATGCTCAGGCTCGATTACGCAAGGAATATGGGAATAGTTTAAGTCTCAACACATCATCAAGAACATCATATTGTTTGAAGCAGTCACAGACTTTCAAAAAAGCTTGAATGCGTTCTCGAGCATCCTCTCTTGTTGATCCACTAAATTTTCCAATAGAGTTGAGCATGTTGAACGTAACAGGATTCAGTTCAAAGCTAGTTGCCCCTATTGCTGGCACAACAATCAATCTGTTGAGTCTTTGATGATAGGTGCAAAATTGTCTCGAATGGATCATCTAGGACAGCCTGGCAGTGGAATAATTGCCTGCTTTTCCCGTTCTCCATTGTTGTTTGCATCATTAATAATTACTCTCTCGTCTGCTGGTGGAAGATCATTGCCAAATCTACGTCATTCAGGCTGTTACCAACTTGGTCTGCCATTATCATGTGTTCTCTGTGTAGGTTTCACAAATGTCTTTCGATTTTTGGATTAAATGGAATAATGGGGTTTTCTCAATTTGTGCGCTTGGTCATGCATTGTAACATACCTAAAAAGGAAAAAAATAAAAATAAAATTGAAAATAAACTAAATAAAATCTTAAGCGCAATTACTACGTAATTATCGATTGTCAATCTCCGGCAACGACGCCAAAAACTTGATGCTTGCAAAATAGATATGCACTTTAGAACAAGTATAATCGCCAATCAAGTAATAAAGTGATAGAGTTTTAAACCCACGAGGATTTGATCCATAAATACGTGGTGGTCGTACATAAGAATTGGTGAGCAAGTGTTGATTTGATGGTGATTATCGAAACTAAATGCAAAGAAAGTAAAGTAGCAATGATCAAGACAAACAGATGTTGCAACGAATATTAAGATGATTATGAAAGCTGGGTTTATTTCCTAGGAATTATGCTTGATTACTTATTTGAATGCTATAGGAGATGGCAATACATGTCTGAGTAAACTAATTAAGACTTTACATATTCGACAGGGTTTTTAAATGAACTTCTGACTCTCTCGATGCATAGAAGTTGCTAACAATGAAGCTAAGGTAATACAAGTTTGCGTGAACCCTAACAACTCTATTATCTATTCAAGTTCCCTTATTAGTCGTTGAAATTCTAAACTTATGTCTAAGCTGGATTAGGACCAAGTTAATAGCTTAGCCCCACTGGTTATGTTTGTTTAACCTAACTCTTTTGATATTAAGCCACATATCAATAGTAAAAGGTCTCTCTCGATAGCACTTACAATAACTACGCATGAAGGATGATGAACAAAAAAGATAAAGGAAGAAATCATAGCATTAAACTAATTACTCAAAACATAATATCCTAAAAACAATAAACACAAACAAAAAGTATTTAGCTCATGTTTGAGCCTAAAACATCCATAATAAAAGTGTTGACAAACATGACAGTTTATCAAGCAAGGAAAAGAAAGAATCAAGCATCCTCGACGTTCTCCTCCAAGCTCTCTAACTGTTCTACAAGTCCTGCACTCCTCTAGCCTCTCTCGATGGCTTTCGTTGTGTGAAGACTCCTCTAGAACTTTGACTCTAATGGTTCTCTGATAGATGAAGATCAAGGGCTACCGTCTAAGATCAAGATCCCTTTGTTTGTGTCCCAAGTCTTCTTTATATAGGCAAAAAAGCTAGGGTTTAGAAACTCTAAAGTGCGTGAAGCCTTTTAAAGAGGATATTACTTTCCTGCTTCATTCAATGAGTTTCATATCTCATGAGAATCCAAGTGTACAAATTTTGAGTTATCTCTAACTCTACTACCTCGCAACTCAATATAAGAGAAATATTGTATTTCTGCTCCAGCGTTCCTTCAACTCCAAAAGTTTCATGCACAAGCACCACAAAAATGCACTACCTTCCCCATTCAAAGTACCAAAATATATAACAGTTAAGCATAGGTACAATAAATCCTTAACTACATGCAAACTATATGCAAACTACTCCTAAATGTAACTATACGAGCCTAAACACATGCAAAAGTTAAGTAAAAGGGTACACAAAATAAGTTATCTACACAGTCATCAATACTATAAATGCATAGAAAGAGAATGCATTAATGATTATTGATTGCGACATAAAGGGACACAAATTTTAGATATTGAAAAAGGAAAGAGATATACCTCGTACCCCGCAACAGACATAACGCCCTGCATCAATGCCATAAATTCATGTTTCTTCTCGTCCTCATATCGGATCCCAAAAACTTCTTTCAGAAAACCTCGCAAAAGAACTCCCAGGTTACCTCATTTGTCGCCATACCGAATATCGTGGTAGTCCACCACGTATAGGCATCACCCTCCAGCAGGGAAACAGTACAACCTAGCTTACGTGCATCGGTGCACCCCATCTGGACCAGTATCCTCTCAGTACTGGCCAACCAACCCTCAAAAGCCGCAGGCGACAAACCTCGGAACTCAACTTTTCCCAAGCTACGAAGACGCTCAAGCGAAAAACCTTGCCCATCAACCGGTGGTGCTGGCAGACGAACACTCGTACCTGCTGCCTGGAACGCACCGATCATGGCCTGTATCAACGGTGCCGTATCACCCATCCCTGGCCCAGCCGGCGTAGGTGGTACTTGCTCCACTCCCTCAGGTGGATTAGGTGGGGGCGGTGGCAACCATCTAGGAGGTACAACTTCTCCTTCATCATCCTGCCCAACGACAACGACATTCGTGCTAGATCGCAACTCTCTCCTCAGTCCCATCGTGCTAAAATATATTTAGGCATGATAATCATTTCAAAACAAAATAGTCAGGCCAGCCTCAAGCAAGGATCCAAGACTTTCCATTTCAAAAATCAATTTCCAAGTATAATAATAAGGCAATGGGTACCCCCAATTTCCCCCCAACATGGCATAATGCAGTCAACGTGCATATATCAATCACCGTGCATAGCAACCAGCGTACATATAACAATCACCGTACAAATCAAACAACAGAGCATAACTCACGGCAACAACACAACATCCTCCCAACAAACCAAACCTAGCTCTGATACCACCAAATGTAACCCCCTTGACCCGGCCTAGCTGCCAGACCGAATCTAGGAAGCTACATTAGGTTTGCCGTAGCAAACCGGAGAGATATGTAAAATCTGATCCATTTTTTTTCTTTTTATCTTATCTAAATGCCAATTATTACTCCTATATGTTCATGCAGATAACAAGTGTAACCCTAAATCAATCAGGCATCAGCTTGACATCCAATTGACCAAACTTACAATTTAGGGACCAAATTGTATTTTGACACGTTATAGGACAAAAACCAACATTTTTAGTTACCAACCTTAATTTAGTCAGGTTTCATGTATATGTCTCAAATTTCAGCTTAAACCAATCATTTTATCACATACAATAGCATTAACAAGATTCAGGGACTAAATTGCAAGAATGACAAAACTACTCAAAAGACATTAACCGAAAATCAACTGTCTGTACCGATACGGGTAAGCCCGTATCGATACGGTTTAAAACACCTTGTTTCGATACACCACCTTGTCGTATCGATACGCCTAACAGAATTACCTAACTTTTGAAATGTTTCATACCGTACCGATACAGCTCCTGGCCAAATTTTCCTAGGCATATCGAAACTCGTACCGAACACCCATACCCATATCGGTATGCCTAGAAAGAGTTGCTTAGGCATATCGAAATACACAGTACCTGTACCGATCCCACAAGCCTGAGTTTGCCTAGCCGTATCGATACGGTCCCCCGCGTATCGATACGTCTGGGCCTGTAATGCCACATTTTGCTGGTTTTTCATCCCAAAAGCATACTCTAATCAATCCAACATGCTTTAAACACAATACCAACATGCAAAACATATCACAAGCCAACTAGTAACACAACTTTAACAACACAACAAGGCTTCATGCTTCAAAAGGAAATCTATAGGCATGCCTCCCTAACTTTGCATCCAAGAAACATACCAAAAGATAAACCAACACCAAAATCAATCCTTAAAGGCCATTTACAACCCAAGAGCAACCAAAGAAACATGCTCAAACAGAGATTTCAACATAACATCTCCCAAAACCAAAACAAGTACCCCATTGCCCTTATTCATTATAGTCTAGTCTTTAACATACTTTAGAAACAAGTCTTGCCAAGATCCCCTTGTTTCTTGCTGCCTTCCGGGACTTCAATTATCTGCATTGATGGACAATGAGAGCGCAAGCACACTAGGCTTAGTGAGGAATGCTCAAGAACAAACACCATCAATGCATTTAAAACCATTCACTTAAAACCATCATTTAAAACATCATCATGCCGCTTAAAAAACATACACTTTACATCATTAAAAATCAGCATACTAAACCATATGCTACATGTATCATTAACCAACAGCAAGTCTCATTGCTAACCCTCTTCTTAAGCCTTCTCATGCATTATTACCAAATGCAAAGCTTAAAGAGAAACATGGATAAATCACATTATACAACATAAATCATTTCAATGATACATTAATAATTATATTGGCTTTCAAGTGATCATTTAACCAGTCCAATAACAAAAGAGTTTATCAGATACACAGATTCAACAAGTGTTAACCCAACACTTCAAGCCATCTCAACCAGAATAGCGATACAATCACAATAGCGGTACGATAACAACCGGGTGCAATAACAACCCACAGGGATACCAATCCCCCTCATTGGTTAGATGCTTAAACCACTAACGAGAGTATTCAGTACCGTTAAACCCTTCTACTGTTAGGGTACTTGGATGGAGTATTCGGTACACAGTATAAACCCCTCCACATCCAAGGTGAATTATTTATAGTGCACTCAGTCCTATGTCCGGCCAAATATATCTTATAACAATTTTAAAACCACATTACTTGCCAATATAATTAACCATTTTAACATTTACCTCACTATTTTTAACAAGCATTAAACCATGCCATTTCCAAAGCAACAACCATGCTTTAAAATACAAGTATAAACCATACTTACAAGGATCACTTACCATGTGCATCCTTCAGCATTTCATGCTTAAAAATAGTATATCAAATACTTTAAAACATGCTTAAACAATAGGTAACGTGTAATTAAAAAAAGTGCATAACCGTCAAATACTAGCATGACCGAGAGAGTAAAACCACTTATACTTACTTCCGAGACTAGGTAAGCGTTTCAAGCTCTAACTTAACTCCCAAACTCTATTCTCAAAATAGCAAACCGCTTTAAACCACGTTTTCACTCACCGATACGCGAAACTTCGATTCACCGATGCGAAAACAAGCATCCAAAGCCTCCTACGCTTCTCCAATCACTTCCGGATCAACCTCCCCTATTTTTACCACACAAAAACAGAGGATTAATGCATCATAATGCATTCTAAACATAGCAAACACAATCCTTCTCAGATTTCCACAAAACCCTCACAACAACCGAAAACATAACTAAAACACTTCGATTCATAACCCAGCCAACATCTATCAACCTAGCATCATTTCCAACATCAAAAGACATCTAAAATCATATCCAAAACAAGCTATTACCTCCAGCAACCTTACAACCACAAAACACCACAAAACCTCAAAACTAACAACCTAAACAAATAGAGATTCTTAAGTTTCGGGATTCCATTGATAAAAATCACTTATCAACATTATTTAACATCCAAAATATAAATCAAATCACCATTACTTAGTGGAAATCAGATCCAATTCGCGAATCCACTCATTTTCCCCAAAGAACTCATTAAATCATTAAAAAAATCATCAAAATCAGATTAAAAACACAAAACAAGGATCAAATGCATGATAATTTCAGTAAAGAACCATACAATAGAGGAGATCTCGGAACTTACCCCTATTGTGGAGTTTCTCCCTCAATTGATATGTGAAAAGCTAAGAAAACACAAGATTATTGTAAGATTTTGTGTAAACAATCTTTATAAAACAATTTGAAACAATAAAATCAAGTTAGAAACCACCTCACCTCTGGAAATTTGATGAAATCTGAGTGTTTGGCTGAGGAGACGTGATTTTTGTTTTAGAAAATATAACATGTAATTAAAACAAGTGCATAAACCGTCAAATACTAGCACGACCGAGAGAGTAAAATCACTTTATACTTACTTCTGAGTCTAGGCAAGAATTTCAAGCTCTACCTTAACTCCCAAACTCTGTTCTCAAAACAACAAAACGCTTTAAACCACATTTCCACTCACCGATACATGAAACTTCGATTCGTTGACGCAAAAAACAAGCATCCGAAGCCTCCTATGCTTCTCCAATCACTTCCGGATCAACCTCCCCTATTTTTACCACATAAAAACAGAGGATTAATGCATCATAATGCATTCTAAACACAACAAACACAATCCTTCTCGGATTTCCACAAAACCCTCACAATTAACCCTCCACAACAACGGAAAACATAACTAAAACACTTCGATTCACAACCCAGCCAACATCTATCAACCTAGCATCCATCATTTACAACATCAAAACACATATAAAAACAGATCCAAAACAAGCTACTACCTCCAGCAACTTTACATCCACAAAACCTCAAAACTAACAACCTAAACAAATAGAGATTCTTAAGTTTTCAGGATTCCATTGATAAAAATCACTTATCAATGTTATTTAACATCCAAAATATAAATCAAATCACCATTACTTACTGAAAATAAGATCCAATTCACGAATCCACTCATTTTCCCCAAAGAACTCCTTAAATCATTAAAAAATCATCAAAATCAGATTAGAAACACAAAACAAGGATCAAATGCTTGAGAATTTCAGTAAAGAACCATACAATATAGGAGATCTTGGACCTTACCCTTATTGTGAAGTTTCTTCCTCAATTGATTTGTGAAAAGCTAAGAAAACACAAGATTATTGTAAGATTTTCTGTAAACAATATTTATAAAACAATTTGAAATAATAAAATCAAGTTAGAAACCACCTCACCTCTAGAAATTTGATGAAATCTGAGTGTTGTCTAAGGAGAGAATAGAGAGGAAAAATTTGAGAGAAAATGACGTGATTTTTGTTTTAGAAAAACTAACTTTTTAACAAAATCCTCTTTAATTATTAATTAAAACACATGTTAAAATCAGTTTAATCAAGGGAGAAATCATCAAAAACCAATTGGTAAAATATCTCCTTAAAGATTCTAAGTAATTGACCCTTTTCATTTTAGTCACTAGGAAAACACAATTTTCAAAACTTTCATTTTGGTCACTAACCAAAATGTCCATCTTACAAAACTCATTTTTCAAAATTGATTCCACAATTATTAAACACACATTTAATAATGATTTTTAAGCATTTTCCATAATTTTTCCCACACCAAAAATATACGATCCCGAAACCAACTCGAATCTCTACTCTGGTCTACCAGTCCGTCTAATAACCCACCAAACTTGATATGATCTCGACTATGAGTTTTGAATCATATATGTGAATGCCCGATCGTGATTCTAGTAAGAACTCTGCAGTGCTTTGAATGTATTCTGAAATTACTCAAACAACAATGTAAGTAGAAATAGATAAATAAGAAATAGAAATAATGGGATGAAAGATATGTAGAAGGGGTGTAGGAAGAGTGATAGTTGTGATTATGGAAGAAAAAAAAAAGATGAAAATGTAGGTGAAGATGATGGGGTGTTGGCGTTAAGATGAAGAAATTCAAAGGATGGATTGTGACCCCCTAACTATAAAGAGTTAGGAACCAGCAATATAATAAAGTGGAAATGAAGTGGTAGGATATGGAACGTGACCCACTAGCTATAGATGAGCTAGGAACCAACGCTATAACAAAAGGGAAATGGATGAAGACTACAAGACTAACTTGAAGCCGATAAAGTTCCACAAGAGAACAAGAATGAAAGCAATCTTTCAAAGATGTTTTATATATTCCAAAAGTGTCTTACAATGATCCTAAAGATGCCTATTTATAGTAGAAGTAGGCAGAATATGAAAAGGTGTTACAAGAAAGATGAATGCTCATCTTAATGCACTTGAATACACATGAATGCTTTGTCCTTTCTTCTTATCTTCAAAGCTGATTAGTTTAGACAAATTGAGGTTGAATTTAGTCATATTTTCGTCCAAATTAAGAAGGACTCTTGGGCTGCCTTGTTTTGCTATCATATGAAGAGAAAGGGGATGAATGTGGACAAGGATGAATGTAGACATCCTTGCTGTCCAGCTTAAGTGCAACTCTTCATCTTCCAAGCTGATTAATATGACTTGAATGTCATAAAAGGTGAGTTTCATCCAGCCTTCATTTCATGTCTCCTCAATGAATTTTGAAACCCCCCACTTGAATGGTGATAACATCAACCTTGAATGCCTTGAATTTGCTGAATTAAGATGGCCATCAATTGCTTGTCTCTTGGTAGAAGATGAAAGAACTCTTCCTTGGCTCAAATTCATTCAAATCATCCATGCATAAAATTCCCGTAATAAAAATTTCAGCCTGCACTTGTCTTGAGAAATCATTCGTATCTCAAGCTCCCGATATCGGATTGAGGTGATTCAAAAGGCATTGGAAAGCTAAGAGATGGAGGAATAACGTCCAATTGATTTCTGGATCCAAACACGTCTGTATCGCATCCAGAATTGGAAGACATTCTGCTGATATTCTTGCATCCGTAAAACCGTTCATCTTCCCTCATGCACCTAGACACAAAGGTAAACTTTATTCAATCTTTAATTGAAAACATGCATGTAAACAATTAAGAGTTAGTTTAATAAATGAGCTAGTTTGATGAATGAACTAGTTTAATTAATGAACTAACTTTATTCAATGAACTAATAATCTTGAATGAACTAGTTTAATCAATGAACTACTTAGTTAAATGAAGTGTATAACTAAATGAACTACATGTTTAAATGCAACGCATGCTTTAATGAACAACATGTTTATTGAATGCAATGAATGTTATGCAAACTTTAAATACTCATGCAAATTCATGCATAAGCAAAGTAAAGTGTCCCTCCCTTATTATTTCTTCTTTCTCACGTCCCAAGCTTGATGTAAACATATTTTCCATGGCTGCTTGGAACTCCCTTGGCCCTTGCTCGAGTAATGGGGCCACCTGGGTACTTCTCGGGTCTTTGCCATTGACGTTCATATCAGTCCCTCCCTCTTTAAGGCGATTTGTCCCCAAATCGTCATCTACATCATAAGGAGATAGGTCAGCAACATTGAAGGTTGCACTAACATTAAACTCCTGGAAGATCTAATTGATAGGCATTGTCATTGATCTTCTTGACTATTTGGAATGGTCCATCTCCCGAGGCATTAATTTGGACTTTCGTTGAGCCGGGAACCTTTCTTTCCTCATGTGCAGCCACACCCAATCCCCTGGCTCAAAGGAAATTCGCTTACGACCCTTATTTGCTTGCTGCTCATATTACTTGGTTCGTTTTTCAATGTTTCTCCCGCACTTGTTGATGAAGCTTCTTAACAAATTCAGCTTTATTAAGTCCATCTTTATTCACAATTTGATCAGCGGGTAATGGTAACAAGTCTATCGGTGTTAATGGATTGAATCCATACACCACTTCAAAAGGCGTGCGCCCTGTAGTACTATGGATCGAACGGTTGTATGCAAACTCCACATGTGGTAAACTCTCCTCCCATGTTTTCAAATTCTTCCTAATGATGGATCAAGTAACATAGAAAGTACTCGGTTCACCACTTCAGTTTGGCCATCCGTTTGAGGGTGGCAAGTGGTGGAGAATAGTAACTTAGTACCAATCTTACTCCATAGGGCTCTCCAAAAGTGACTTAAGAACTTCACATCCCGATCGGACACAATAGTTCTTGGTATGCCATGTAACCTTAAGATTTCCCTGAAAAACAAAGTAGCAATATGTGAGGCATCATTAGTTTTGTTCTGAGGGAATGAAATGAGCCATTTTGGAGAATCTATCCACAACTACAAAGATGGAATCTTTGTTATTCTTGGTACGTGGAAGCCCTAGCACAAAATCCATTGAAATATCCATCCATGGTGCTTCCGGTATGGGTAGTGGTGTGTAAAGTCCATGTGGCATGACTTTAGATTTGGCCTTCCTGCAAGTGATGCATCGCTCACACAACCTCTCCACATCTCGTTTCATTTTAGGCCAATATAGGTGCTCTTGAAGTATAGCCAAAGTCTTTGCTATCCCAAAATGTCCCATTAATCCTCCTCCATGAGCTTCCTTAGTTAGCAATTCACGCATGGAACCTTGAGGGATGCATAGTCTTCCTTCCTTAAATAGGAAACCATCATGCTTATAGTATTTTTCAATTGACCCTTTCTCACAAGTTTTGTAAATCTCTCCAAAATCGAGTCGAGAGACATATAAGTCTTTAATAAAAACAAAACCCAATAACTTAGATTCCAAAGTGTTTAAAAGAATATACCTCCGTGACAATGCATCGGCAACTATATTCTCCTTACCTTTCTTGTACTTGATAACATATGGGAAAGTTTCAAGAAACTCTACCCATTTGGCATGCCTTTTGTTGAGTTTATGCTGCCCCGGATATGTTTCAATGCCTCATGATCAGTGTGAATGATGAACTCCTTAGGCCAAAGGTAATGTTGCCATGTTTCCATTGCCCTCACAAGAGCATACATCTCCTTGTCATAGGTAGGGTAATTAAGCGTAGCTCCACTTAATTTTTCTTTGAAATAGGCTATAGGACGTCCACCTTGAGACAAAACTGCTCCAATTCCTACACACGATGCATCACATTCAATTTCAAAAGTTAGATTAAAATCAGGTAGAGCAAGTAAAGGGGCATGTATTAAACAATCTTTAATGCTATTAAAGGACTTCTCTTGATCTTCCTCCAAAAGAATTTAGAATTCTTCTTAATAACACTTGTTAGTGGGGCGGCTATGGTGCTGAAGTTGGGGACGAATCTTGATAAAAACTTGCAAGTCCATGGAAGCTCCTAACTTGAGAAATGCTTGCTGGTCGTGGCCACTCTTCAATGGCTTTAACCTTCTCTTTGTCCACCTCCAAGCCTTGAACTCACAACGAAACCTAGGAAAACAACCCTGTCGGTACAAAATGTACATTTTTGTAAGTTAGCAAGCAATTTTTTCCTTCCTCAAAACTAGCAAAACTGACCTTAAATGTTGAACATGTTCTTCCATGGTTTTACTATAGATTAGAATGTCATCAAAGTAAACCACACAAAACTTACCCAAGAATGGCCTAAGAACATGATTCATTAACCTCATAAACGTGCTTGGAGCATTAGTTAAGCCAAAAGGCATAACCAACCACTCATAAAGGCCTTGCTTAGTTTTGAATGTTGTTTTCCACTCATCACCTTCCCGCATTCGTATTTGGTGGTAACCACTTTTAAGATCAATCTTGGAAAAGAGGTTAGAACCACTAAGCTCATCTAACATGTCATCTAAGCGAGGAATAGGGTGACGATACTTTTACCGTAATTTTGTTTACCGCTCGGCAGTCCCACACACATGCGCCAAGTTCCATCCTTCTTTGGCACAAGTAGAACCGCACGGCACACACATGGGCTAAGGCTTTCCCTCACGTAGCCTTTTGACATCAACTCAGATACTTGCCTTTGCAACTCCTTAGTTTCTTTGGGTTGCTTGATGCACGCTGGTCGGTTTGGAATGACGGCTCCGGGAACAAAGTCTATTTGATGTTCTATGCCACGAATAGGTGGCAGCCACTTGGTATTTCCTCCGGAAATAGGTCATCAAACTCCTGCAATAAAGACACAACAAAAGCAGGCAAATTTTGATCAAGGTAGTTAGTATTCAAGAAATTTTCCTTGTACATGAGCACAAGTGCTTCCTTTGTTGTCATTAAACTCTTTTCAACTCTCTCTCTTTAGAAAGAATGCTGATTTTACTTCCCTCATTTTGATCACACTCCTTTGCTTTTACCTCCATTTTGGTCTCTCTCTCTTTGGCTTTTTCAATTTTTCCTCTCAATAAAATTTGGTCTTCATGTATTTGTTTTGGAGAAAGTGGGGCTAAAGTGATCTTCTTTGCTTCATGGGTGAACGTATACGGTTGGTATACCCGTCATGGATCACTCGCCTATCAAATTGCCAAGGCCTTCCAAGTAATAAATGGCTTGCGTGCATTGGAACGACATCGCATAATACCTCGTTTTTGTACTTCCCAATAGAGAAAACAATTCGAACTTGTTTGGTCACCTTGAGTTCTCCTCCATCGTTGAGCCATTGTAGCTTATAAGGTTGTGGATGCTTTGTTGTTGCCAAGCCAAGTGTATCTACCATTAAGGTACTAGCAACATTAGTGCAACTACCACCATCAATAATAACAAAGCATACCTTTCCTCCAACATGGCAACGAGTATGGAAGATATTTTTCGTTGTTCATTTCCTCCAACGGATTATGCGTTTAGGCTTCTTTTGACAACAAGAACCTCTCCTTCCACGCCATACTCTAATTCTTCTTCTTCGATGGCAACATCTTCATTCTCATCCTCTTCTTGTTCCGATTCAACTTCTCCATCATCTCGAAGAAGCATGGTGTTGCGGTTCGGATATTGGCTTGCAATGTGTCCACGCCCCAAACACTTAAAACATTGTATGTCACGGGAACGATTTGGAGTAGCGGTAGTCTTACCCTTGCTGGGTTTCGCAATGGGCTTACTTCCTTTCGGTGGTCCTCCTTTTTCGTGGGACGGTATTGGAGGAGTCTTCTTGTATGAACTTTGCCCCCATTTTGATGTTGAACTCCCATAAGATCGTGTGGCACCCTTTCTTTTGAGCTGTTTTTCCACTTTCATGGCCATATGCACCATGTCTTCCATCTCCACATAATGTTGCAACTCGACCACGTTCGCAATGTCCGGATTTAGTCCCGCTAGGAATCTTGCCATTGTGGCTTCTCGATCCTCGTCGATGTTGGCTCGAATCATGGACACCTCCATCTCTTTGTAGTAATCTTCAACACTTCGGTTACCTTGTGAAAGATTTTGAAGACGGTTGAATAACTCTCGATGGTAGTGGGTTGGAATGAATCGCCTTCGCATCACCGCTTTCATTTCATCCCATGTAGTGATAGGATGTTCTCCATTGCGTCTCCTACTTGATGTCAATTGATCCCACCATATTAGTGCATAATCCGTAAACTCAATGGCAGCGAGTTTTACCTTTTTAAGCTCGAATAGTTATGGCACTCAAAAATGTGCTCAACCTTCTTTTCCCATGCAAGATAGGTTTCAGGATCCGTTCTTCCTTGAAAAGGAGGAATGGTAATCTTGATGTTCTTTGAGATTATCGTCTACTCGTGGTCGAGCTCTCTCGGCCTTGTTGTACCATGCTATGTTGGGATACTTGATCTTGCACATCATCTACTTCAACTTCTTCAGGATACTCCTCATTACCCTGATTAGCTTGTGAAATTTCAAGCTGGTCTATTCGTTCAATTAGGGGCTCCAATTGCTCTTGGATCATTTTGGCCATTGCTTGAAGCATAGCCTGATTTTGCAAATTGGGAACTCCTTCACCACTATGACCAGATCTTTGTGACATGTTAGATAAAGAAACAAAAGAAATTAAACCTTACTAACACAAAATCTCACCTTTCCACTCCAAAGAAAATGCACTCACACTCGTGTTTCACTCGGGTTAGGCTTTTCCCCTTAATGCACACTCATGCCTTTTACCACTCGTGGACTTCGGCTGAAACAATTCTAGCTTGGTAGGAGAATGATGAATAATAAAAGGATAATGGCTTCAAAAAGAAAGAATTACTAAGAATAGGTAAAGGAATTTGTAATTCAGCAATAAGAAATGATGTATTGTAATTTTTTTTAAACAAGAATAGATTGCTCCCTCCCTCTTTAAGATTTTTTTTTGATTTTTTTTTTACTAACCCGGGAGAAAGAAAAATAATACGCTTACTGAATCGTCTAGGCTCTGATACCAAATGATATGATCTCGACTATGAGTTTTGAATCATATATGTGAATGCCCGATCGTGATTCTAGTAAGAACTCTGCAGATGCTTTGAATGTATTCTCAAATTACTCAAACAACAATGTAAGTAGAAATAGATAAATAAAAAAAGAAATAATGGGATGAAAGATATGTAGAAGGGGTGTAGGAAGAGTGATAGTTGTGATTATGGAAGAAAAAAAAATAAAAGATGAAAATGTAGGTGAAGATGATGGGGTGTTGGCGTTAAGATGAAGAAATTCAAAGGATGGATTGTGACCCCCTAACTATAAAGAGTTAGGAACCAGCAATATAATAAAGTGGAAATGAAGTGGTAGGATATGGAACGTGACCCACTAGCTATAGATGAGCTAGGAACCAACGCTATAACAAAAGGGAAATGGATGAAGACTACAAGACTAACTTGAAGCCGATAAAGTTCCACAAGAGAACAAGAATGAAAGCAATCTTTCAAAGATGTTTTATATATTCCAAAAGTGTCTTACAATGATCCTAAAGATGCCTATTTATAGTAGAAGTAGGCAGAATATGAAAAGGTGTTACAAGAAAGATGAATGCTCATCTTAATGCACTTGAATACACATGAATGCTTTGTCCTTTCTTAAAGCTGATTAGTTTAGACAAATTGAGGTTGAATTTAGTCATATTTTCGTCCAAATTAAGAAGGACTCTTGGGCTGCCTTGTTTTGCTATCATATGAAGAGAAAGGGGATGAATGTGGACAAGGATGAATGTAGACATCCTTGCTGTCCAGCTTAAGTGCAACTCTTCATCTTCCAAGCTGATTAATATGACTTGAATGTCATAAAAAGGTGAGTTTCATCCAGCCTTCATTTCATGTCTCCTCAATGAATTTTGAAACCCCACTTGAATGGTGATAACATCAACCTTGAATGCCTTGAATTTGCTGAATTAAGATGCCATCAATTGCTTGTCTCTTGGTAGAAGATGAAAGAACTCTTCCTTGGCTCAAATTCATTCAAATCATCCATGCATAAAATTCCCGTAATAAAAATTTCAGCCTGCACTTGTCTTGATAAATCATTCGTATCTCAAGCTCGATATCGGATTGAGGTGATTCAAAAGGCATTGGAAAGCTAAGAGATGGAGGAATAACGTCCAATTGATTTCTGGATCCAAACACGTCTGTATCGCATCCAGAATTGGAAGACATTCTGCTGATATTCTTGCATCCGTAAAACCGTTCATCTTCCCTCATGCACCTAGACACAAAGGTAAACTTTATTCAATCTTTAATTGAAAACATGCATGTAAACAATTAAGAGCTAGTTTAATAAATGAGCTAGTTTGATGAATGAACTAGTTTAATTAATGAACTAACTTTATTCAATGAACTAATAATCTTGAATGAACTAGTTTAATCAATGAACTACTTAGTTAAATGAAGTGTATAACTAAATGAACTACATGTTTAAATGCAACGCATGCTTTAATGAACATGTTTATTGAATGCAATGAATGTTATGCAAACTTTAAATACTCATGCAAATTCATGCATAAGCAAAGTAAAGTGTTCCTCCCTTATTATTTCTTCTTTCTCACGTCCCAAGCTTGATGTAAACATATTTTCCATGGCTGCTTGGAACTCCTTGGCCCTTGCTCGAGTAATGGGGCCACCTGGGTACTTCTCTGGGTCTTTTCCATTGACGTTCATATCAAAACTGCTAAGCCCTAAAACCGGGGCATTACAGTACACAAAATAAGTTATCTACACAGTCATCAATACTATAAATGCATAGAAAGAGAATACATTAATGATTATTGATTGCGACATAAAGGGGCACAAATTTTAGATATTGAAAAAAAGGAAAGAGATATACCTTTGGGGAAGCCAGAAGGTCATCGGAGAAAAGAAAATTCGTAAGAGATCCGTCCGAGAATTGAAGCGTCATGCTTGAAAGGTAATATTCCTCCCTTTCTTTTTAGATCAAAAGTAAAAGAATAAGTGCAAGTTCGTTTCGTTTTCTTTTTAAAAATCATTAAGGAAAAGAAGGGTTTGTGTCTGTTTACAATGTTTCATCGGTTGGAGGTGGTGGCCAGAGTGGTGTTTGCATGCCGGACTTGAAAATGAGAACAAGTATGGGTAGTTTAGGTTTAAAATGGGTGAAGATCAGAAAGATCCTTGTGGATCTGGGTTAGTTCAGGCTTAGGTTTAAACGACACATGGCTTTTGGGGTGTGATCTTGGCATACAAAGGTTTATATCTTAGGAAAACATAAAAAATATAAAGAAAGTTATTGGTTTCAGATTAAAAAGGGTAAAAGAACAAAAAAACATTTTGGTTGTTCTTGAGAAAATAATGGGTTTGGTCGAAAAATAAATATGGGTTATATAGTTCTAGGGTTCTTGGAGATCAAGCGAGTGTTTTATTGAAGAACAATTGAAGAATTTGGTTGAGATTTGGAGGTTTGATCAATTGTAAGGAAGATTTTTGGGTTTGATGTTGTTATTTTAAAGAGAAATTGTAGCATTTTCGGCTCTAGAGAGAGAAATTAGAAAGAAAAAGGGGAAAGGCTCAATTGTGAGTTGAGAAAGGCCTTATATAGGTCAGGGGTCCGAGCCGCGAAGCTCGCGAATCCCCGTTCATGGTCCACGCCTTTCTTCTTCGGCCATTGAACAATAGCTCTACATCTTGCAATTTTTTGAAATTTGGTCACCATTTGTACCAATTTCATTTATATAATTTTGAATTTTATTCAATTTGGTCCCTAGTTACAATTTATAGGTCAGGGGTCCGAGCCGCGAAGCTCGCGAATCCCCGTTCATGGTCCACTCCTTTCTTCTTCGGCCATTGAACAATAGCTCTACATCTTGCAATTTTTTGAAATTTGGTCACCATTTGTACCAATTTCATTTGTATAATTTTGAATTTTATTCAATTTGGTCCCTAGTTACAATTTATTGTTTTTGATTTAATTTAATTGAGTCCATGTTTGTTAGATATAATGTTAGTTTAGAATTTAATTTAATTAATTTAAATTATTCCCTTGGCTTATTGAGGTGTATGTTTAACTTAATTAAATTAAATTTATGTTAGTTTTTCCTTTAAATTAGATTTATTTTGGAATCCATAGTTAGAATTTTGTTTGAATTAGTTTAATTAATTTAAATAATGTCATTAGCTTATTGGGATGTATTTTAAATTAATTAAATTGATTTTATTTCTCTTAATTATTTTAAGATAAAAAATTAATAATTGTTTTAGAATGGAACCTAATTAAATCTTAATTCTTAATTTGATTTCTTTTAAGTAGTGTCCTTGACTTATTAGGATGCAATTTAAGATTAATCAAATTAACTATTAAGATTCAAGATAATTTCATAATACATTAGGATTCTTTAGATTTTAGGTTCTAATTTCATAATCAATTTAGGGTTAATATTAGAATAACTTAATTAATAATAGATCATTAATTATGTCTTTCACAATTTGGGCCTTATAGGTTAGAACTTTAGTGGACTTATGTGTGTTTATTTTATACCCTTATATGACATACATTTAATTGTCATACATTTAATAAATAATTAAGTAATTAGGTATTAGTTAATTTAAGTTAAATGCATGTATATTTTAATTTAATTTGTTTAAAAGAATGTAATTGGCTTATTGGGTGTTGCTTTTAATCCGATTAAATTAATAAATATTTTCCTTTAAATTGAATTATTTAATTCAACCAATACTTTTTTAATTAATTAATTCTAACAATTAAAAGGAGGCATTTATTAATGTGAATATTTGTGTCATACTATTCAGGCTTATTGGATATTGACCAAATACTCACATTAATTTATATTGTCTGAAGGTAATTTTTAATGAGTAAAATTTGATAAGTCATAACATCATACTTATTTATTTGCATCATGCATAAAATCAATCTTTTTAATTCGAACCATAAATTAAATGTCGCCAGACTTAATGAAGTCAATTTAATCCATGGTCTGAATTTAAAGACACACTTATTAATTAAATAATTAATTAATCCAAACCCACCAAATATCAAAGCCCACTTAATTAAAAATTGTATTCAGCTAAAAACATTTATTTAAATTCAATTTAAATTTCAACATTTTTCATCAATAAACGCAACATATGATTTGGTACCGATTTTGGGCGTTGTGGGAGGTTCTAATACTTTGCAACACGTAACCAACTCTCGAACCCTTTTTAAACTAATCTCTGGTTTTGGTTTTATGGTGTCCGGTCTACCAAAGTGATCGATGTCGACTTCAGTCTTTTAAAAATGTTTTCAAAACACACATTAAACAACCCCCTCGCCAAGCAAAGAGTCGTTATGATAATCACATACTCTAAGAATATCATAGATAAACTTTGTGAAATCAATATTGTAAGTCACTTTATCCCACCAATCATCACCCACAATCTTTTCCTTCGCATAGTGTGCCTTCCCCGTGTCATCTTCTCTATAAGAATCTCATTCATCACTTATGACCATGGCTTGAAGTCCCCATTTGATGAGCTTAAACATCTTAAGCGTTACAATAATCGAGGCAAAATGAGTATCAACAACTACAAGCAACTTAAGAGGACTAAATTTTTGGAAGATTGCCTATCTCATGTTGTGCTTCATGACATGGGTGATTCTGGATATGTTCAATAGGTTTGACCACACAGGGCCCCCAAAAATAGGGGTTCCAAGTGAGTTATCTAATATATATATATATTAAAAAATCTTAACCCAAACATATATTGTGACTAGGGTCGCTCAATTTCATTACATTTTCAAATATGACAATTGCATATAGAGTCTTATCTACTATTCCTATTATTATTGCTTCTGTAGAACGAAGCTTTTCAAAATTGAAATTTGTGAAGTCATACTTACGGATAACTATGTCGCAATAAAGACTAAATGTACTAGCTTTGATGGCAACCAAGAAAGATCTTTTGGAAGAAATTGATATTGAAAGCGTTGTAGATGCTTTTGCTTCAAAAACATGCTATAAGAACAACACTTTTAAGTGAAACATGTTAGATTTTTAGATATTTGTAAATCGTTTTTATGTTGATCAAGAGTGTAATATAATATTTTTTGTATTAAGGGAACTTTATTTAAAAAAATATTATACTTTTTTATATTATAAATTAAGTGCCTCAATTTAATAAATTGAATAGGGCCCCTTAAATCATTGAATCACACCTAGTTCATGATAAAATTCTTGATTTGTATGCCATCCTCAAGAATTTCAGTAATCCCATGGCACAAGTCACATGTTTCTTCATTTTCCCATTTTTTTGCTGGAAAATGTTCTTTAAGACGATATTATGAACAACACATGGTTTCTAATAGATATAAGGATACCTCAATACTCTTTTCCACACGTTGCAATTAGATGTATTGTCAATAATAATTTGCACCACATTTTGGTGACCCACTGCATCAATCACTTATTTCATCAAATTGGCAATGAAAAATTTATCTTTAACTTCACCAAAACAATATATGGCTTTAAGAAACATAGGTTCATCTCCAGAAATAGCCATGAAAATAATAAGAGACTTTCTTGTTAGATCACTGTTGCGCGTAATAAGTGCTACGCAATTGTGCAAGTATACACGTCGCAAGTTATAGTATAAAATATATCGTCTCCACAGGGGTTGGTGCCACTTCAAGAATCTAATCTCTTGCACTGTAAAAAATAAAAACACAAATAGAAGATTATAAGAGTTTAACTAATAACTAAACTAGAAAGCAATAAAGTAAAAGAATAGATGAGATCAAATGAGAGAGATAGGCAGGTTATCGTGAGTTGAGGTGTGATAGCCGATGGATCGTCTTGGTAAAAGAGTGCAAGGGAAACTCAGTTGTCGTGGCAACTTGCACAATGGGGTTGCCTTGGCAACTAATCGATGGTTGCTTGGGCGACTGGTTGGGCAACTTCTTGGGCGTCTGGGCAGCAACTTCAAGGTTCGGCAGAGCGTTCTTCATTGGTTTCTTCTTATCCCTAAGTCAAAACTCTAGCTACTTGTGCATGCCTTGATAATACATCCATGCGTGAATCAAGGGTGAACAATAACCAATCTTGCGCTCTTCTTAGCTGTTGAAATCCTTAACTTATTCCTAAGCCGGATTAATCCTCACCATCAATAGATTGAATAAAGATCATATTCATCCGTTTCTTGAATCTAACTCTCCTGATATTATATAAATAAATAAAGTTACGAGATCCTCTCCCAATTCACTCGCAAACAAGAATAAGAACCAAGAATGAATAAACCTTGAATAGAAAAGTGCAAACTCTTATTACCTAAACAAAATCCCATTGTTTCTCACAACCACAAAACACAATAACCATGGCCAAATAGATTTAGTTCATGGCTAGGTTCCAAAGAAACACAAGATAAAGAATCCCTAGCATGAACCTAATTGAACAAGAAAGAAAAAGATGAAGAATGGATGGAGCTTTGTCAAAATTCTCCTTGCCCTTGATGTTGTCAAAAATTCTATCTTATCTCCTCCTTGGAGTTGACGGCATGGCCTCTAATTTATAGGGCTAGGTCAAAGTCCTTCTTTGACGAGGAAGTTAATTTGAAGTTAAATTATCTTTAAAGAATATAATTCTTTATTATTATATTCCTTCTAGAACTTCTCCTATCTTCTTGGAATTTAATTCTTCTTTAACCTCTTCATGGAAATCAAACTCCTTTGTGATTTAGCTTTGCTCCACATCACCTTGGGCTTGTCTAGTCATCAATTTCGACTACCATATCACCTTATTCTTTGTCGACAATTGCCCTGGCAACTAGCTCGGCATCTCATTCATGCATTGCCCTGACAACTAGCTCTAGCCTTGCTTTGGCAAGTGATTCTGCACATATACACAAAACACACCAAAGCATCATCTTTTCCCACAAAAATAACCAAATTATGCAATCAAGCTCAACGATGGAAGGAAACATAGATTAATGCATGAATGACTAATTATGTAACTAATATGAGCCTAAGTCTAACAATAATATGAGTAAAAAGGGTAAGAAAAATAGTACTTTTGAACACTTATCACACCCCCAAACTCGAACTATTGCTTGTCCTCAAGCAATGCAAACTAGTAATTACCTACCAAGACTTCAATTTTCACAAACTCAGCTTTGAACTTGATTTCAATTCTCAGAACCGAGGCACAAAGTATGATTGGCTTTTCATTTTTCAGAAAACTTAGGAGTTACTCGAAATCAAACTATAATGCTTGTAAGTGTGTGTGGAGTTGTGTGCAAGTTGATTTTTCAGATTCTATGCAAACAAGAGGTTTTCAAATTACTTCATTGGGTTCTTTTTAACATGTTTTAACTAGAGCCGGTTTCTGGCACCTCTAGTGTTTTGTTTTTAGTTTCCTTAAGTTAATTAATTTATTCGACTAGAGCCAGTTTCGGGCACCTCTAGTGATCAATTTTTAGCACATACTAGAGCCGGTTTCGGGCACCTCTAGCGATCAATTTTTTTAGCACATGCTAGAGCCAAATTTCGGGCACCTCTAGCATTCATCCAATTTTTATTCTAATCCCCTAATTTTTTTAATTATCAGCCTAAGTTCACTAGAATTCCTTAAATCAATCAAACCACAACAGTGTTTCATCAAATTTAGCATCATAGTAAAATTCTAAGTTTTTCCATGGTTATCCTAGAATAAAAATTCTATCAATTAAGTGCATCGGCAAAGTCATCATCAGATATCCATCAAATCTAGGCAATTTTTGTTCCAACTAAAGGCATGGCAAGCAATTTATGTATCCTAAATGCAATACTTAAGATGAATGCAGCTAAACATGGTAACTAACTACTAACAACCCCCCCAAACTCGAGTGAGGCATTGTCCTCAATGCATGCATTAAAGATAAAGAAAAATAAAATGCAAATGAGGACTTACTCCGAGAGTTTGTCGTCGTGGATGATTAGTTTCCTCTTGGTCGGTGTCTTGATTCTCTTGCTTGAACGTGATGTTTGTTTTCTTGTTGCCGATGGTTGAATCAATCCTCGTACGGGAATGTCCTCATCGTCCTCTTCATCAATGTCATTGGCTTTTTGCTTGGAGGATTCAATTGGTGTGGTCTTTGTTGGTGCAATAGAAGACTCATCCGAATCTGAAGAATCAGACAATGATTCTGTACGAGTTGATTCAGGCATAGGTACTTTACCTTTGGCTTTTGCAATGGTTGTCGGGATGTCTTTAACTTTGGTTGTCGTGGACTATTTAGGGTTGGTTGCCGGGGCATCCTCTGTTGCAGTTGCCGTGGCAAGTAGTCGGTAGTGAAATTCCTTAGCATAGTGGTTGTGAGTCTTGTTGTGGAAAAGAAAACAAAGAAAACCTGGAAAAGATAATGAAGAAAAATAAAATATCTCCTAAAAATAAAAATAAAAAGAAAAAATATTGAAAGGAGAGCATGCTCATGCATCTCCTAAAGTGACCACTTCTTTGTTATGTTCCACATGGGCACCGTTGTAGTGCTTCAATCTTTGTCCGTTAACTTTGAATTCATGTTCGTCAGTGATGGACTTGATTATCACGGCACCATGAGAGAATGGTTTGACAACTTCGAATGGTCCCGACCATCTTGATTTCAATTTTCCTGGGAAAAGTTTTAGCAGAGAATTGAATAAAAGAACTAGTTGCCCTGGCATGAATTGTCGCGACAATAGTTTCTTGTCATGCCATTGCTTTGTTTTCTCCTTGTAGATTCGCGCATTGTTATAGGCGAGTACACGGAATTCTTTGATCTCGTTGAGGTCCAACAAACGCTTTTGTCCAGCACTTTTCCAATCTATATTCACGATCTTGATTGCTCAGTATGCCTTGTGTTTGATTTCCACCGGTAGATGGCATGTTTTGCCATAGACAAGTCAGAAAGGGGACATACCTAAGGGTGTTTTGAATGTAGTGCGATATGCCCAAAGTGCATCATCTAGTCTTAATGACCAATCCTTCCTAGAGGGATTTACAACTTTCTCGAGTATACCCTTCAATTCCCAGTTGGAAATTTTTGTTTGCCCATTAGTTTGTGGGTGATATGTCGTGGCAATCTTGTGTGATACGCCGAAGCGTTGCAACATCTTGGCAATAAGTCTGTTGTCAAAATGCTTGCCTTCATTACTAATAATTGCTCTTGGCATCCCAAACCGATTAAATATGTTTTTCTGCAAGAATCGTTGCACGGTCTTGGAATCGTTGTTGGGAACTGCAGCTGCCTCAACCCATTTAGACACGTAGTCGACGATAGGTAGAATGTAGAGGTTGATGAGTGAAGATGGGAAAGGTCCCATAAAATTGATCCCCCATACATCGAACAATTCCACCTCGATGATGTTTTGGAGCGGCATCTCATGTTGTCTAGAGATATTGCCCGTCCTCTGGCAATAATCACATTGCTTGTAAAAGTCTTGAGCATCTTTGTAAAATGTTGGCCAATACAAACCGGATTACAAAACTTTGGCTGCGGTACGAGTTCCTCCAAAATGTCCTCCATAGGGTGAAGAATAGCATTGCCGGAGTACATTCTGTTGCTCCTCTTCAGGGACACATCGGCGTATAACCTGATCTGCACATTGTTTAAACAAAAGAGGCTCATCCCAAAAGTAATGCTTAGCATCATGGCGGAACCGCTTCTTCCCTTGGTGAGTAAGACCATAAGGTAAAATACCAGAAACAAGGAAATTAACTAAATCCGTGTACCAGGGTATTACCGAGGCATGTGCTGTCGTGGCGACTGCTCCCAAAATTACCGAGGCGTGCGCGTCAAGGGCTACCAAAGCGTCGAGGGTTACCGAGGCATGCGCATCCATGGATGCCGACGCGTGCGCGTCAAGGGTTGCTGCGGCATCGAGGGTTGCTGAGGCGTACGCGTCAAGGGCTATCAAGGCGTCGAGGGTTGCTGAGGTATGCGCATCCATGGTTACCGAGGCAACTAAAAGTTGCTCATCCAGGAATGCATCGCATATCTTTAGATCCGCGTCCTCCTCCCTATTGCGTTCTAAACGTGATAAGTGATCGGCCACTTGATTTTCTGTTCCTTTCCTGTCTTTAATTTCAATATCAAATTCTTGTAAAAGTAATATCCAACGAATAAAACGAGGTTTGGCATCCTTTTTAGCAAATAGATATTTGATTGTCGAATGGTCCGTATGAACAATTACCTTTGTACCAATCAAATAGGATCAGAACTTGTCAAATGACATCTAGTAACTCTTTCTCCGTTGTCGTGTAATTCACTTGAGCACTATTAAGAGTTTTACTAGCGTAGTATATCACATGAAAGGTCTTACCTATGCGTTTTTCTAGGACTGCTTCTACCACAAAATCACTTGCATCACACATGAGCTCAAAAGGTAGCGTCCAATCTGGTGGAACGACAATGGGTACCGAGGCAAGATTTTCTTTTAGGGTTTCGAATGCTTGGGTGCAAGAATCATCACAATTGAAGACTTTATCCTGTTCAAGCAAATTGCACGAGGGTTTAATAATTTTAGAAAAATTATGAATGAACCTCCTGTAAAAACTTGGTGGGGGTAATCTCTCGATCACGTCCACTTTGGCTTTGTCTACTTTAATTCCCTTGGATGAAATCTTATGGCCGAGCACTATTCCTTCATCTACCATAAAATGACACTTCTCCCAATTGAGGACTAAATCAGTTTCTTCACATCTTGCCAACATCTTCTCTAAATTGCCGAGGCAGCTGTCGAAGTCATTACCAAAAACAAAAAAAAATCATCCATGAAGATCTCAAGAAAGTCTTAGACCATGTCTGAAAAGAGTGCCACCATACATCTTTGGAAGGTTACACAATCCGAACGACATCCTTCGGAAAGCATAAGTATCGTATGGGCATGTGAAGGTTGTCTTTTCTTGTTCTTCTGGTGCTATGGCAATTTGATTGTAACCTAAATAACCATCAAGAAAACAATAAAAGGGTTTACCTGCAAGATGATCAAGCATTTGATCAATAGAGGGTAATGGGAAGTGATCTTTCCTAGTGGCTTTATTTAGCTTTCGATAATCCATACAAACCTTCCAACCGGTCACAGTCCTGCTTAGAATGAGTTCATTGTTTTCATTACTTACCACCATTATACCTCCCTTTTTTGATACACATTGTACCAGACTTACCCATGTACTATCAGAGATAGGGTATATAATGTCGGCGTCAAGCCACTTGATGATTTCTTTCATTATAACCCCTTTCATGGAATGATTCAATCTCCTCTGGGCCTCAATTGAAGGTTTGTGATCATCTTCCAACAAAATCTTATGCATGCACACTGTCGGGCTAATTCCCTTCAAGTCGGCAATTGTCCACCCTATTGCCTTCTTGTGTAGCATCAACATTTTGATCAGCTTCTTTTCCTGCTCAGGCTGTAACTTAGAAGAAATAATTACAGGTAATGTATTATCAGTTCCTAAGTATGCATATTTTAGTTGCTCTGGCAACTATTTCAACTCAATAACCGGTGGTTGTTCAATAGAGGGTTTTTCGAGCTTACCTTCCTTACCTAAGTAATCCAGTGGTTCAAAGTATGTACCTAGTTGATTGAGTAGACAATTTGCCTCTTCTTGTTGTTCCTCATCGACCGGTTCTTCATACTCCTCAGGTTCCTCTTGATCGGCAATGTAGTTGCCAAGCCAACTAAATTCCTCGTCGAAGTTAAACTCTGTCGTGGCATGAAGAAGTTGGCATTCTTCTGGATCATCGGCATGCCTTAGTGTTTGGAACACATTTAGTTTAACTTGCTGGTCATTCACCCTCATTGTGAGTTCTCCCTTTTCAACATCGATCAAGGTTCTCCATGTTGCTAGGAATGGTCTCCCGAGAATGATAGGTTCATGCTCATCTGCTTCACAATCCAAAACAATAAAGTCAGCGAGAAAAATAAATTTATCAACTTTTACTAGTATGTCTTCGATTTTTCCCTCTGGATGCACATAGGATCTATCGGCTAGCTGTAGCATAACTGTTGTAGGTCTTACCTTCCCGATTCCTAGTTTATGGAAAACTGATTTAGGCATCAAGTTTATGCTAGCCCCAAGGTCGCATAATGTTTTCCCGACATAGTGGTTTCCAATGGAATAGGGTATTGTGAAACTTCTGGGATCCTTCAACTTGGGTGGCATACAATTGTGCAACATGGCCATGCATCACTCTGTTGCGGCAACTGTTTCAAACTCTCTTAGCCTTGTTCTCTTGGACACAATGTCTTTAAGGAACTTGGCATAGTTCGGCATTTGTTCAATTGCTTCCACCAATGGCAGGTTGACGTAGACTTGCTTTAGGATATCAAGAAACTTCTTGAATTGATATTCTTGCTTTTGTCGCTTCAACCTTTGTAGGAATGGTGGTGGAAGTCGGATATATTTGATCCTTTCATTGGTCTGGAATCTGATTGATGGCATTGCTGGAACAACTGGAGTTACCGAGGCATCATCAACTGAGGTTGCCAAGGCATCCTTATCACCGGTTACCGAGGCATGCTTATTGCCGGTTGCCGCGGCAATTCCTGGTTCAGCATCTGAGGCTTTGCCGCTGGGTTCGTCTTGATCATTTTGTGGAGTTTTGTTTGATGAGCGGGCTTGAGCCTCTTTAAGTTGTTGGCCACTTCGAGTGGTGATCGCCTTACATTGCTCATGGCCAGTTCCTCTTGCGACTTCAGTATCGCTAGGTAACCTCCTTGCGGTCTGTATTCAGGTTTTGAGCAAATTGTCCGACTTGATTTTCCAATTATTTGATTGCCGCCTCTTGGTTTCGCAATCTCATATTGGTCCTGTTAATAAAAGCATCAGTTCTTTTTATGAAGTGACTATTCTCAGCCATATAAGATTCAGTTTTCAACATAAAAACATTGAGAGAATTTTCCAAAGAACTAGATGTTGTCGGTTGTTGTTGCGGCAACTGTTGCCGTGGCATATTCTGCTGGAATCCCGATGCTTGTGCATTCTGATTGTTATGGTTTAGAGCATTGTTGGGATTACTCCATGAAAAATTCTGGTGCTTCTTCCAAGCTGGATTGTATGTATTGGACATCACATTGTTGTTCCGGTTGTAATTCCCCACATAGAAGCTGGATTCCGGATTCTGCATACATTCAGAAGAATCATGGTTACCACCACATAACTCACAAAAAGAATCCATTACCTTGACCTCATGTGTGTTGTTTGGTTTCTGCATGTTCTGGACCATCTTGGTTATTATTATGGTATGTTACGTTGTTTTTGTTCATGCATTTTATTTTCAATATTATTATATTTATGTTTTATGTTTTTCTAGTTCCATTTCTTTGAGAATATTTGTTTTATAATGTTTTTTGTTAAGTTTGCATAACAGATATATATTTTGTCAATGCGGTACCCTTTTATTCGAGCATAAATGTGTCCAGTATCAAGCGCAGTGATGGTGGTTTATCGGTTTACTCTCGAATAATGGGGTCCTTAAAATTTACTCTCACTTATAACCAAATTTTAATTTAATCGTCACTTTAGTCCAGAAAGTTTAATATTAATAAAGCGGTAATTATTAAAGTACTAATTTTGGGCGGTGTGGGGGTGCTAATCCTTCCCCATCCGTAACCGACTCCCGAACCCAACATTTTTAAAATCTCTTATTTTACGGTGTCCGGCCTACCTTAGTGGCCGGTGGCGACTCCATTTTTAAAATAAAATACGATTTTTACAAAACCTCGACGGATGACACTTCTAAATACCCGAAAACCCCCCAAACACCTCAAAACCCATTTTTAGCGAAAACCACGTAGAAAAGGATATCGCTACAGTCAGCAGACGCAGAGTGTCGGTGCACATGATTCCGGGGATAGTGGGATAGTGGGCATGGATTCGGTTACAGTGCAGAGGGAGTTACTTCGTTCCCTCCGTCAGTTTGAAGGCATGAGGAAACCCATATCTAGCGAGTTCTTAGCTGCTGGGATGACGATGTTTGGTGGCAAGCTGGGTACAAAACCGGCTGATGCTGAGTATTGGCTGAAGAAACTTTAGCAATTATTTGTTGAGATGGAATATCCTGCCGACCAGAAATTGAGAGCTGATACATCATTGTTGCAGGGTGATGCCCAGAACTAGTGGGAGGCAGAGGAAAAAGTTGTTCCAGCTAGTTAGATTTCATGGGAGTTTTTCAAATAGTCATTTCAAGATCGGTATGTTAGACCTGAGTATATAGAAAAGTGTCGAGACGACTTCATGAATCTGGAGCAGAATGATATAAGCATTAATGATTATAAGATAGAGTTTTTGAGACTTCTCCAATATGTTCTAGGGTTGGTTACTACAAAAAAGAAGAAGTGTGACTGGTTTCTAAGAGGGCTACATTTTTTCATCAAGACCGGGGTTATTTTACATCAGGATAAGGAGTATAAGGAGATCACCCAACGGGCCAGAACTTCTGAGCGGATTGAGTTAATGAAGAAACAACAAGAGTCTAAGGGTAATGATCAGGGAAATTAGCCTAGGAATAGGACTAGAGATGAGTATGGCCATCAGAGTTACTCCAGAGCTAGACCAGTGACATCTACTATTCCGACCGCCAGTGTAAGAGGTTTGATTAATTCTCATGGGGTGACACAGTGTTCTTTTGTAAGAAATGGCTTCCAGACGAGTGTAGGAAGCAGTTTGGGGCTTGTTTCTGATGCGGTTCTTTTGAGAATCTTTTTAGAGATTGTCCGGTAGCACCTTCTTCTACCTATGTTTCGAGCCAGTCTCAGGCATCTGTTCAGACTCCTAATAGAGGGTGAGGTCATGGTAGATCAGCTGTTTTGGGTACTACTAGTAGGGGTATGCCTGCTCAGAGTAGAAGATCAACTGGTTTAGGGGCGAGACAACCTAGATTGGTTTTTCTACCAGGAGGTAGGAGGATCGAGATGAGCCAGATGTTATTGCGATTACCTTTTTCTATCCATTCTATCTCTTACTTTGCACTGCTTGATAACGGTTCTACTCATTCGTATATTGCGAGTTCTGTATCTAAGGGTCTTGAAATTCCTGTTGAGGATGTTGCTAATGATGTTACCGTACATAGTCTGGTAGGTAACCTTGTTGTGGTATTTAGGGTATATAAAAATTGTCCTCTTAAGATTCAAGGGGAAATCTTTCTGGCTAATTTGATAGAGTTACCTTTTGGGGATTTCGATCTAATTCTCGACATAGATTGGTTGTCTGCTCACCGAGTCAATCTGGATTGTGAGAATAAAAGAGCAACTCTAAAAACTTCTGATGATTGAGAGGTAGTTCTTTTTGGAAAATGTTAGGGTTTTCTATCTAATGTAATATCGGCTCTCAAAGCCAAGAAAATGATCAAGAAGGGGTCCATTGCCTACCTTGCTTACATTCTTGATCCAAGACAGTTCGACTCTGGGATGGAAAAGATATGGGTTGTGAGGGACTTTCCCGATGTATTCCTAGAAGAATTGCCTCGTGTTCCGCCAAAGCGTGATGAGATCAAGTTTGGCATCGAGGTCTATCTGGGTTTAGCTCCTGTGTCTATGGCACCTTATCGGATGGCACCGAAATAACTTAAAGAGTTGAAGGTTCAGCTGTAAGAATTGTTAGATAGGGGATTTATCTGACCTAGTGTTTCTCTATGGGGAGCTCCTGTTCTTTTTGTTAAGAAGAAGGATGGGACACTTCGGCTGTGTATCGATTATCGAAAGCTGAACAAGCTGACAATCAAGAATAAGTATCCCCTTTCTCTTATTGATGATCTCTTCGATCAGTTTTGGGGAGCTACGGTGCTCTCTAAGATAGACCTGAGATCTGGTTACTACAAACTCAAGGTTAAGGATTCTAATGGTTTCAAACAGCTTTTTGGACATGTTACGGTCATTACAAATTCCTTATGATGCCCTTTGGGTTGACAAACGCTCTTGCCACCTTCATGGATATGATGAATAGAGTGTTTTAACCCTATCTCGATCAGTTTGTCGTAGTCTTTATAGACGATATTTTGGTTTACTCAAAATCCGAGCATGGGAACATCTCTGGATTGTTTTACAAACTCTGAGGGAGAAACAGCTATACGCAAAATTCAGTAAGTGTGAATTCTGGCTATCGGAGGTGATGTTTTTGGGGCATATCGTTTCTGCTGAGGGTATTTGAGTTGATCTGAAGAAGATTGAGGCTATCATGAGCTGGAACAACCCATGAATGCTCCTGAGATTCGAAGTTTCTTGGGTTTAACTGGCTATTATCGGAGGTTTGTTGAGGGTTTCTCGATCATCACAGCTCTGTTGACTAAACTTCTAAGAAAGAATGTTCCTTTTGACTGGTCTGAGGCTCAGCATACTAGTTTTGAGAAGCTTAAGACCGTGTTGACTGAAGCACCGGTCTTAATTCAGCCAGAGCCTGGGAAGGCTTATACCGTCTACAGTGATGCTTCTTATACCGAATTAGGGTGTGTTCTGATGCAAGAAGGTAAGGTAGTAGCCTATGTGTCCCGACAGCTGAAACCATATGAGTGCAACTGTCCTACCCATGACCTTGAGCTTGCTGTTGTGATCTTTGTTCTCAAGATTTGGAGACAAAATCTCTATGAAGAGAAGTGTTATATCTTCACAGACCATAAGAGTCTGAAATATCTTCTCACTCAGAATGAGTAGAACCTGAGACAACGCTGTTGGTTAGAGCTTCTTAAAGACTATGACTGTGAAATTGAGTATTATCCAGGCAAGGCCAATGTTGTTGCCGACGCCTTGAGTCGTAATGCCATTTCAAATTTGAGAGCTTTGTTTGCTCGGATGAGTTTGTATGAGGATGGCAGTCTTTTGGCAGAACTTCAGGTTATCCCTACTCTGATTTCTGATATTCGAGCTGAGCAGCCTAGTGATCCGTTCTTGATGCACCGCATAACAGAGGTTGAAGAAGGTACATCTCAAGATTCTCTATTGATCAGGATGGTGTATTGTGTTTTTAGGGTCGATATTGTATTCTGAGGAATTATGAATTGAAGCATGTTATCCTTATTGAAGCCCGTGATAGTCCTTACTTTATGCATCCCGGTGGGGATAAGATGTATAAGAATCTTCGAAAGAGATACTGGTGGAAGGGATTAAAGAGGGATGTTGCTGGGTTTATGTTGAAGTGTTTGACTTGTCAGAAGGTAAAAGCAGAGCATCAGCGTCCATCTGGGTTACTTCAGCACATTGAGATTCCTCAGTGGAAATGGGAGCGTGTGACATTGGATTTTGTTAGTGGTCTTCCTTTGACTCCCTCAAAGAAAGACTCTATCTGGGTTGTTGTGGATCGATTGACTCATGTTCGGGTTAATTATTCTTTGAGTAGGTTAGCTAAGCTCTATATCTCGGAGATTGTTAGACTTCGTGGGGTGCCTTTGTCTATCATTTTTAATCGGGACCCAAGGTTCATAGCGAAGTTCTAGAGGTCTCTTCACACTACTCTAGGTACTCGGTTAAACTTTAGCACTGCTTATCATCCTCAGACTGATGGCCAGTCTGAGCGGGTAATCCAGATTCTTGAGGATATGTTGAGGGGTTGTGTTGTAGATTATAGAGGTGGTCGGGAGGATTTCTTACCGCTTGCAGAGTTTGCCTACAATAATGGCTATCAAGCCAGTATCAAGATGTCACAGTATGAGGCTCTGTATGGGCGTAAGTGTCGTACACCTATTGATTAGACCGAGCTTAATGAGCATAGATTGTTGGGAACGGATATCGTTCATGAGGCTGAACAGACTGTTAGATTGATTCGAGATCAGCTTAAGGCTACTTTTGACAAATAGAAGTCTTATGTCAATTTGAGATGTCGGGAGCTTGAGTTTGATGTGGAAGATGAGGTCTTCTTGAAAGTATCTCCGTGGAGGAAGGCACTTCGTTTCGGTCGGAAAGGCAAGCTGAGTCCTCATTTTATTGCCCTTATTAGATTGTTCGTCGGACCAGTTGCCTATCAGCTTGAGTTACCACCTGAGCTTAATCATGTTCATGACGTCTTTCATGTCTCAGTGTTGAGATGCTATCATGTTGATCCGTCTCACATTATTCCTATAGAGGAGATTGAGATTCGTCCCAACTTACGTTTCGAGGAGCCAGCTAAAATTCTTGCCCAGGAAAAAAAGGTTTTTCAGAGGAAGACCATTAAGATGGTCAAGGTCTTGTGGCGTAATCGTGGTCATGATGAGGCTACATGGGAGCCCGAGGCTACGTGAGAGCCCAAGGTCGTTGTCAAAACTCAATATCCATATCTCTTTGGTCTAGGTAAATATTAGGCCAAAATTTCTTTTAAGAAGGGGAGAATTGTAATACCCCAATTTTCCCCAAATTAAAAATCCCCAAATCATAAAATCTCTAATTCTTGAACCCTAATTTCCCTAATTAAATTTCAGTGACCAAATTGGGAAATTCAAAACTCTAGTGGCCACTGTGCAATACGGGTAAAGGTTTAGGC